>MU222974.1:700602-740129 GCA_018584345.1 Thuja plicata
AGTTGCCATATTTGTTGATGACATTATCTTTGGAGGTAATGACAAGCTTAGTACAACATTTGCAAAAGAAATGTAGAATGAATTTGAAATGAGCATGATTGGTCCTATAAAATACTTTTTGGGACTATAAAGGTATATTCATTAATCAGTCAAAATAAAGGTATATTCATTAGTTAGTCAAAATATGTGAAGGAAATATTGAAGACCTTCAAGATGGAAGATTGTAAGCCAGTATGCACTCCTATGATTACAGGAAACAAGCTTTCAAAAGATGATGATTCCACAGTAGTTGATAAGACATTGTACAAATCTATGATTGGAAAACTCATTTATCTAACTCAATCTAGACCTGACATATCTAATGCAGTTGGTATTGTTGGAAGATTTGCAGCTTAACCTAAGCAGAATCACCTAATGGCAATCAAGAGGATATTCAGATATCTAAAGGGAACTATAGACTATGGTTTATGGTATCCTAAATAAGAGAATGTACAACTTCATGTGTATAGAGATGCAGATTGGGAAGGTTGTATTGATGATAGGAAGAGTACTTCAGGAGGAGTAGTATTTCTTGGAGATAGGCTGGTTTCTTGGATAAGCAAGAAGTAGAACTATATTTCTCAGTCAACATCAGAAGCTAAATATGTTGTAGCAGCACTGAATTATTCAACCATGGTTTGGATCAAGTAGATGGTTAAAGAATTTGGTATTCAAGTTATTTATCCTATTGTTATTCACTATGATAACACTAGCACTATTAACATGTCTAAGAACCCTGTGATGCATGCAAAGACAAAACACATAGAGATCAAGTACCATTTTCTAAGAGAAAAGGTTGCAGACAAAGAAGTGAAATTGGACTATGTGAGCACCAAAGAACAGTTGGAAAATATTTTCACAAAACCTTTATCAAAAGATACTTTTGAGTATCTCAGAGAGAAGTTGGGAGTAATTCCCTCTCCTAAGTCTGATTAGAGAATACAGGAAGAACATCAGTCATTTGTGACTGATAAATGGTTGACTACTCTACTTCTGGATTAGTACCTATGCCTAATGGTTTATGGTTCCCTTTGCCATTGATGTCAAAGGGGGAGTATGTACTAAGGGGGAGTATGTACTAAGGGGGAGAATATACTCTGGGGGAGTATATATATGAAACACAAACACAGTCAGAGGAACTGCAGCAGTGTAGAGAAATCTTTGATGAGGATATTGAGTAGATTGTAAAAGAAAGAGGACACCATGAATAGAGGATGTTTTTAATATCATATGTTTCCATCAATGTCAAAGGGGGAGATTGTTGGAAATTTATTACTGCGTAGTTGATTGATTGTATATTGGTCATTGATGACAACATATAATACACAGTTGTGTTTCTGTATGTACTTATCAGAATGATGATATCAAGCCTTGCATGGTTAGATACATGTTGTAGACATGTTTATTATGTTATGTGCATACACCCAGATTCAGATATGATGTTTCAGTCAAGTTGTGTAATTCTGTTATTGGCAGTTACAGTTCTGGAAGAGTATCTATTCAGAGCTGATGTATTTAACGTGTTTCTTGAGTTGCTCCTATCTTCAAGATATGCGTGTGTATATTCATTATTAGTTATGAATTGATGATAGTTATCTAAAGGTGCCAAACATGTTTCAAGAAGATTGCAAAGTTAGAGTTGATTTGGTGAAGCCGACTTAGTGAAGCGTCGAGTCTATTCAGTTTATGTTGTGCAGAATTAATATTGTTTGCGTGCTTAGTAAAGCTGACAAGGATGTTATGAAGAGTTTTCTTACAGGTCCCATGATCTCATCCTTTGAGTAAGATACTTATAGAAAGTCATTTGTGATACACTAAGTGTGAATGATACGAAAAGAGACATAAAATGTACAGAGCAGAATATCAGTTGTGGTTCATTCATCAAGAGTCTGTGTAAAGAAGAAGTAGAAGATTAGAATACATTGGAACTGATCAAGAAAATAGGTCTACTCTACAATTCATCATCAGATATAGTGCATATCTGTTCTACATAAGGTTGTAGCCTTCACCATTGAAGCAGTGAGCTTTTGGACAGTGAGTCCTCACCCCTAACAGGGTTATTTGTAAAAGACTCCTAACAAGGTTAGACCCTTAACCAGGTCACTATACTTATTTCTTTATAAAGAACAACTCCTAATAGAGTTGCAAGATCTTCTAACAGGGATTACTATAAACAAGTATAGTTCATTGTGGGTGCTAATTCCCATCAGGGTTTTTACCATTTGGTTTCCCCATAATCAAATTGTGTGTTGTGTACTGTGTTATCTAAATGTGCATTTACTTTATTATATTCTAAATTTAAAGAAGTAAAAAGGAATTAAAGTTATTGATAACTGATTCACCCCCCTCTCAGTTATCCTTTGGGACTATTCTAACACACTATATGGATGTTTCAGAATGAGAAAAATTGTTTAAATGAAGAAGGATGTGTGTTGACCTTATTCCTAAGGTCACTTGGATTTATGTTACATATTGAGGATGTTATAGTTGATTTAGTGAAGACTATTTTTTGGACTGTAACTGTGATGCTTGACAGAGAAGGTCTCTGTGTTTTGGGTATATCTTACTAGCAAAGATATTTCAGATGAAACAAGCTAACTGGAGGACACAAGAAATATTTTGGAATATTAGGTTGTGTTTGATTGTCATGAGCATTCTGGTGATGTCAGTTGTGGCATGTATTCTGTAGGAGACCTATTTGGTGGCCGAATTTGGACATGTAGTGTGTAATATGAATTGTGAGTGTGGATTGCGGATCTAGGAGTATAACTGATGGATTGTATTTGGTGTTTACTTGTTATAGGTACCGTGTGTATCTTAGCAAGGGGTTAAACAATTATTTTTATATTGGGAAATCTTAATTGGCCTACCTAATTAATTATTTGTGTATTAGGAAAACTTAACTGGCCAACGTAATGAATTATTGTAATAGGGTATATATGAGTGATCTTTTCTTTTGGAAAGATGTAGTAGGGTATATATGAGAGATTGAAAATAAAGAGATTGAAACTGACCAAGCAAAGATAGTTTCTATTAGACAATTCACTGGATTGTATATTCCTATATACACTTGTTTAGATTGTGAATCCTTGAGGATGGCTTTAACCTAATTTGGGCAGTGTGCATAGGTAGTGAGCCTACTAATTTTTCTTTACTCCTAACGGGATCTGTCTCCTAATAGGGATTGTGTACTGTAATGTTGTAATAAGATCCTAAAGGGATAAATATTTTAACATGGATACTATACTCCCAGTACATTATTTGTGGGTGCTAATTCCCATTGGGGTTTTACCTTTAACAGGGTTTCCTCGACAACAAGTATTGTGTTATTTTGTTGGCATTTATTGTGTTATCATTTGCATTGCAGTTTTGGTTTATAAAGTTTAAAGTTTAATAATCTATATCACAACTGATTCACCCCCCCTCTCAGTTTTCTTGTGGATTTTTATTCCTAACACTATTTGCATTAAAGGTTGATCTAGTTGTTTTGGGTCCTAATCTAATTGTTGTAACATGTTTTCTTATTCTTGGAAAGTGCAATCTCTACTAGGCCGACTGATGATTGTAGTTTCTATTTCAACTTATGGACTTGTTCATATGGGATAAGAGATTTTTCATAAGATTATCTAGCACATCTTAGATATGGTTTGTAGGGTATTTATGATCTAATCAGTCGTGTATGTTTGGCATGTGAGACTGCATGTTGCAGATCTATTGTAATTGAATCAACGGTCATAATCAAAGGTTGATCTCTCATTTTATAATTTTTTCTCTTGTTGTTATTTTTATTTTTATTGTGTTGTGTTGGATGCAAGGATCAAACTAATCTTTTGAGGTTTCTCCATCCTTGACCGCATCAAGCGATATTAGAGCCAGGTTTTGCATCCCTAGGTTTTCCTTGTGGGGTGGCAGTTGAAAGGATCTAGCCTATGGCGACTGTGGATAGTGAAGATGGCCAGGAGAAATGCTAGAGGAGGAGAATGACATGTAAATCTAGTTGTTTTGGATTTTTTGAGGTAAATATCTGCAAGATTAGAAGTAGTAGATATAGCTCAGAGGAGAGGACAATATATAGAAGATGCAAGTGATGAAGAAGGAGATGAACATAATCATAATGAAGTAGTGGAAGGAGATAACTAGGAAGCACAATTTGAGTTGAATCGAGAGGAAAGATTCAACAGAGAATTGACTAATGTTAATCAGAGGCCTCATTTCAACCCACCTGATTATCATGGTAACGTAAATGTTGATGGGTTGATAGATTAGATCATAGAGATGGATAAGTATTTCAAGCTTGAAGGGACTAATGAGGAAAGGAAAGTGAAGTATGTTTGTACCAAGTTGAAAGGACATGCATCCCTATGGTGGGAACATTTGCAGATAAATCGACAAAGAAGAGGTAAAGAAAAGATCAAATCATGGGATAATATGGTGACCAAATCAAAAGCCAAGTTTTTAGCTGAGGACAATCAAGTAAGTTTGTTTAGAAAATTGCAAAACTTGAAGCAGAGAGATTTAAGTGTAAAGGGTTATATTGAGGATTTTTATAAGTTGAACATCATATCTAGTCATGTAGATGATGAAGGTGAAAAAATTTCTCACTACCTTAATGGTTTGAGGATTTCCATACAATATGAAGTTATTCTAGTGCAAATTAGGAGTGTGGAAGATGCTTACAAGTGAGCCTTGAAGGATGAAGAGAAGCTGAACAGAAGGCATGAGAAAAAGACAAAGAGGTAGAGGTGGAAGATTTAAAAGAGACAGAGGTAGAAATAATGCAGATCAGAGTAAACATGTGCCTAAATTTAAGGACATTGATCATTATATGAGGAATGATGAGTTCCTATCAGAATGAAAGGAAAGAAAGTGGTGAAAGAAGGAATTTCAGTGGCACTTGTTTAAAATATGGTGAAGTAGGGCATAAATCCTTTGAATGAAAACAAGGTAACTCTAAGAATAAATTAGAGGGTAGTAGGAGAACAATGTTGCTAATGAAGAGTCCACTGCTTTAGTGAACAAAAATCATGTAGAGGAAGGTGCAACCCTGATGACTAGGAGGATCTTATATCATGGAGAACAAGAAGAGTCTATACAGAGGAAAAAAAAATTAGACCAAGATGTAAGGTATAAAATAAGGTGTGTAGTGTTGTCATAGATGGTGGTAGTTCTGATAATCTTTCTCTAGAGGAGTTAGTTGACAAACTGAAGTTGCAGAGGATAAAGAATCATAAACCATATCAGATTGCATGGATTCAAGATGAAGATAAGGTACTGGTAAGTGAATAATGCCTAGCTAAATTCAAGATTGGGAAGTATTTAATGAAGTTTTGTGTTATATTATGCCTATGGATGTGTGCCATGTCTTGTTAGTTATACCATTCCAGTATGATAGACAAGACATACATGATGGTAGAAGGAATGTTTATACTATTGTTTCTAATGGGATGAGACAAAATTTGTTACCTTTACAGGAACCTCTTAGTGAAGTGTGTACCAGTACAAGAATCTGTTTAGTGAATGGCAAGAAGTTTTTGGATGGTATGAAGCATAATAATGCATGTTTTTCTTTAGTACATAAGGAGTATAAGAAGAATGTTGTGGTAGAAGACAATCCTAGAGAAATTTTTGGATTATTGAATGAGTATGCTAACATCATATCTGATAATGTACCCAAGAAATTAAATTATTTCATTAAGTATTTTCCTTCTTGACCAATCAGCTTGCTCAAATCATCTGTACTCGCTCATCTCAATGATATAACCATTAAACAATTATTTATAGTTGTTCATGCACATTCTCCAATAAATTTTGACCAATAACATTTGACTATAACAACATATAAAATCACTGATACCATCAAACTGTTAGCCATTTAGAAACTTAACACTTTTCAAATGTCATTTTTAATCCTTTGAAATATCTCATATATTTTCTCTAAATGAATCATGGTTGTAGGATTAGCATCTAGAAACTTCAGGTAATGTAATACCCACCCCTTAATTTACTTTTCTTTTTTGGTTTCCGAACTCTTTTAGGCCTTTTCATATATGTGTGGGTTATTTTAGTTGGTTTTGAGGATTCTCATGTATTAATTTTCATTATATTATTGGTCCATTACTTAGTTGTGTTATATCTTCTATTTACATGTGATTTATGGTTATTTCAAGATTCTTATGTATATGTTATGATGTTATTTTGATTTTGGTTTTCTAAAAATACTGACCCTATATCTGTATGTGCATGGATCATTTGTATGTTTTAATTTTATGTTTGATGCATTTGGTATGGTATGAGACAGAGTCATAGTTACTTGATTCGACGAGATCCACATGATAAACTGGTCTCAACCATTGTCTATTATATTATAGGCATGCATATGTTCACCTTTGTGATGACAGGTTTGCAGGTACTGGGCTACGTCTTCCCTGAATTGGCAAAAGTGAGCGTGTGCCCTATCGCGATATCTCAATGGTAAGAGAGGGGAGATAATATTCAAGCCTAAATCCATACCCTAAACCATTATTTTATTCTGGAAATGGACAAGAATTTGAGTGACTATCCTATTTGAATTTGTCAAGTGACGTGGATTAGTGATCCTTCATGTGTGTGCTTATGTTTATGTTTTTGTTGTTTTTCTATTTCAGTTTTTTTTTTTTTCTGATTAGATGGTTTTCAGTTGATTTAATGATGCTTTTGACTTGTTTTATTTAATGATAATTATGATAAATATTAATGTTAATAATTGCACCTTTAATAAGGTTAAAACATTGATATATTAAATATATGGCCTTTTAATAATTAAATATTAATTAAATGCCTATATTTAATTAATTGATTTAATGGTTAAGTCTTAATTTAATAATTGAGATTTAATAAATATTAAATTCAAATATTGTAATTAATTGTACAAGTTGAATTATAAAAGTATTACTTTAAGTTGCATGATTAATTGATTTAATTTAAATTGAAATATTCTCATGCATTTTCAATTATGACTTTGTTTTTATATTATAAAGTTGAGTTGTGCATTGCTTTAAGTGAAATTGGAAATAAAGCATTTATTTTAATTTTAATTAATATTCCATTAGGGTTTCAATTTTTGAAAACCTAATTGCCTGGTTTTCTATATCTTTGAATTGAAAGTCATTTTGAAGGTTGTTCAATCAGGGAGAAGGAGAATTCATGTGATTGGAGATTTGTTCAAAGCTTAGGAGCATTTTGGATTTGTGAATTCCTTTGGTTTTGTGAATTTCTTTGGATTAGAATTGGATCTTCTCATCAGTTACTAAGGTAGGATCTTGATCTTGATAATTCTAGCTTCCAGATCCTTGCAGTCTTCTATGCCTCTGGAATGCTAGAATCTTGTGTTTGAATCTTCCTTGTTTGATATTATGTGTTTATTTTTCTTAAAATTGGAAGAAAAGGTTATTGGATCAATTATGTAGTTTTTCATTCTTGATTGCATGCGAGATCTATGTTTTGGGCTTAAGGGTTTCATTTAATTACTTTGGTTGTAATTTGGGCATCAGGGTTTTCAATTGGAATGATTCAGTTTTCAATATTGCCCTTAGGGTTTCAGATATGTGATAAATGTCTTCTTTTATGAGAAATTTCTTTATTGTTGCAAAAATTGAATTGTAGCCTTCAGATCTGTAAATCCCTTACCTTGGAAAGTAGAAATTTCACCTTTACCGGGTTCTTGTCCAAATCCTAGATCCAGATCTGCATGGAAACAAAACAATAAGATAAAATTGCATGAAAGGATTTTATTTAAAAATCAATATTAATTGCATATCATTTTCTTGTTTAAATTAATTGTTTGTTAAAAAAAAAAACCATCTTCATTCTTTATTTGGAGCCATTTGTTTCTTTTTATTAAATATCATATACCTTAGCATTTGAAAAATATACCTATACATTTTTATTGTTGAAAAAATAAATAGAATCATAGTTCTTGTTTTTTTTTTTTTTTTAAAGATAGCTTGCTGTAAAAATATAGAATGATGTGAATTTAAAAATATATGAAAAAAAAATTGATTATTTTATTTAATGCAAATTAAATTATATATATATATATATATATATATATATATATATATATATATGTTGGATGATATCAATTTTGGCTACTGATCATGCTGTTGATATTCATGTTTTGTCACTGATGTCAACATATATATCTGTGGAGAGGACAGACTGGTTACTTGACTGGAAGAAGTGTATAGACACTGTACGGATGATTCAGAACAATCAAAGTTGGATTTATGCAAAAGGATGTGTGTTGACCTTATTCCTAAGGTTGGTTGGCTTTATGTTGCATATTGCGGATGTTACAGTTGATTTGATGAAGACTAGTTTCTAAACTGTTACTATGATTTGGGACAGAACAGGTCTCTATGTTTATGGTATATCTTCTAGCAAAGATATTTTAGATGATGTGAGCTTACTGGTAGATATCTGACATATGTTGAAATAATAGGTTGAGTTCGATTGTGGTTTGGTTACTGGTGACGTCAGCTGTGGCGTGTATTCTGAAGGAGACCTATTTGTTGGCCGAGTTCAAATAGGTGGCGTGTAAAATGATTTTTGAGCATGGATTGCGGATCTAGAAGCATAATTGATGGATTGTAAATAATGTTTACTTGTTATAGGTACCGTGTGTATCTTAGCAAGGGGTAAAATAATTATTTGTATATTGGAATGCCTTAATTGGCCGACCTAATTAATTATTTGTGTATTAGGAAAGCTTAACTAGATGACCTCATAAATTATTGTAAGAGGGTATATATGAGTGATCTTTTTTTTTGAAAATATGTCACAGAGATTAAAAGGTGAAGAAGAAGTGAAAGCTGTGAAGATTATTTGGCTGTTGGATGTAGAGAATAGTTTATGAGAAGAGTAATTCATTGGAACTGACCAAGAAAAGACAGTTGCTATCAAATAGTTCGTTGGATTGTGTATTTTATTTATACACTTGTTCAGATTGTAAATCCTTGAGGGTGGCTTTAAAATTCTTTGGGCAGTGAGCCTACTATTTCTTTTGACTCCTAATAGGGAATATGTACTGTAATGTTGTAACAAGCTCCTAAAAAGGCTAAATCTTTTAAGAGGGATACTATACTCTCATTACATTATTTGTGGGTGTTAATTCCCATCGGGGTTTTACCTTTAACATGGTTTCCTCGACAACAAATATTGTGTTATGGTGTTGGCATTTACTGTGTTATCATTTACATTTGCAGATTTGGTTTATAAAGTTTAAAGTTTAATCATTTATATCACAACTAATTCACCCTCCCTCTTAGTTGTCTTGTGGATTGTTATTCCTAACAATTGGTATCAGAGCTTGTGGTCCTTAGAGAGAAAGTTTAACAGCTTGAGGTGATCCTGAAGATGACTTACTATAGGAAGGATAGTCCAAAGTTTGATCCTGAAAACTTTGATAGTTGGTAGAACAAGATGAGAGCACATTTGCTATATCTAGGAATTGATTACTGGATGATCACAAAGAAGAATGAAAAGATAGCGAATGAGGATGAATTAGAGAAGGCTACTGAAGATCAGAAGAAGTTATTTTCATGTAATATGGTTGCAAGGGAATCTTTGATCAGCATACTTTCAGAAGGAGAATTCATAGAAGTAAAGGACTTGGATTCTGCATATGAGATCTGGTCAAGACTAGAAGCATTTTATATTGGAAACAAGTTTACTAAGTAGGAAAAGCTACAAAACTGGAAGAAAAGGATGGAAACACTGAAGATTAGAGAAGATGAGAACATTAGGTCATATGGACAGATAATTACTGAAGTGGTTACTGGTATTAGAAACTCTAGTGGTACTTACAGTGAGGAATAAGTGATTGTGAAGATACTAAGATCTTTAACACCTGCATATAGAACCAAAGTACAAGCTATAGAGGAGATTATACCTTTGACACTGAAATTTACCACAGAGATGTTGATTGAAAATTTAACTACATTTGAGGCCATATAATTGGGAGACACTTTACCTAAATTTGAGTCAGCATTCAAGGCAACCGTGCACAAGAACAAAAAGACCTTATCTAAAAATGAACGAACCAGCAGTAATGATCTAAGAGAAGAACTTGGAGCCTATGTAGATGAATGGGAACATATACAAAAAGAAGAAAGAAAGATAGATGAAGTTGTGGCACTAATTTCCAAAAGAGAAAAGAGAGGTAAGGGAAAGTTTGAAGGCAAATTACCTTTGAAATATTTTTCATGTAACAAGATTGGTCATTTTGCATCTAGATTTCCTACAAGAGTTCCAAAGCACAAACCTAAGTTTGTCAAGTCTAAGTATTCAAAAGACAAGGAATGTTATTATGCTAGTGAGGGTATATATGATGATGATGATGGTGACTATGATGAAATTGGATTTATTTCTATTAAGGATGATGAACATATACATGAAGAAAAAGCCTTAGTATCCCGAGTTGAAAAGAAATCTGAATGGGTTATAGACAGTGGTTGTTCACACCATATGACTAGAGCTAAAAACAAGTTTGTTAGTTTGAAAAGACATGATGGTGGTGTTGTCATATTTGGTGACAATAATCCTAAGCTTATTATTGGAGTTGGATCTATTTCTTTGGATGGAAAGACTAACACTGCCAATGCATTACTTGTTGATGGACTTAAGCATAAACTGTTGAGTGTTGGAAAGTTAGTGGATAAGGGTTATCAATTTAAATTCATTGACGGGAAATTCTCTATCAGAAGTAAAGAAGAAGACTTGATTGCATCTGGTACTAAATCCAGAGGTAATGTATTTGAATTGAACACATCTGAAGCTTCTTGTTTTATTGCGAAGGTTGATGACAGTTGGTTATCGCACAAAAGATTTTTTCATGTTAACTTTGATAACATTGTGAAGGAAAGTATGAAAAAATCAGTAAGAGATATACCTAAGATTTTAAATCCATCTAACACTATGTGTAGAGAGTGTGTTATTGGGAAGCAGACTAGAAGCACTTTCAAAAGCAAAGCTTATTCAACAAAAGAGAAGTTGGATCTGGTACATACATATCTATGTGGTCCTACACAAACAAGATCATACTATGGTGAAATGTACTTTATACTATTTGTTTATGAATTTTCTAGAATGATGTGGGTTACTTACTTAAGGGATAAATCTAAAGTATTTGAAAAATTCAAGTTATTTAAAGAAAAAGTTGAGAATGAATCTGGTTTCAAGATAAAGTGTTTGAGATCAAACAGAGGAGGAGAGTTTACATTGGAGCTATTTAATACATACTGTGAAGAGCAAGGAATATACAGACATACATCAAACCCTAAAACTCCACAATAGAATGGGATAGAAGAGTGAAGAAACAAAACTATATTAAATGTTGCAAGGACTATGTTGTTGGAAGGAAATGTGTCACATGTTCACTAGAGAGAAGTAGTTGGGACTATTGTGTACACACTAAACAAAATTTAGATCAGAGAAGGTACAAGTAAGACTCCTTATGAATTATGATTTTATCATACACCTACTGTAAAATATTTTAGAATATTTGGTAGTAAATGTTATATCAAAAGAGATGATGAAATAGGCAAGTTTGATGCTAGAAGTGATGAAGGAATCTTTCTTGGTTATTCCACTAAGAGTAAAGCATATAAATGTTTGACTCTGAGATTGAGAAAGTTGATTGAAAGCACCAATGTGAGGATAGATTAAAATTTTAAGATTCAGGAAAGGATGTATGATTGTGGTTAGATTATAGAAAAAAAGAGGTTATTGCTGAACCCAAAGAATCTTTGATGATTTATAATGAGTTTGAAGATGAACAGACTAAGGCCACTGAGACATTGAAGACACCAAGGTATGTTAAGAAGAACCATCCTGAAGATCAAATTATTGGAGATGCAAATAAAGGCATGATGACTAGATCCAGAGCTAGAGATGAGATTTGTTTGATTTCTCAAGTTGAACCAAAGACTATTGATGAAGCATGTAGAGGTGAATCTTGGGCTAAAGCTATGGAAGAAGAACTTGAACAGATAAAGAAAAAAATACTTGGGAATTGGTTCTAAGACCTAAAAACAAGAATGTGATTGGTACTAAATGGGTTTTTAGAAATAAGATGGATGAGGAAGGAACAATGGTAAGAAACAAAGCAAGACTGGTATGTAAAGGATATTCACAACAAGACGACATATACTATGAAGAAAAATTTGCTCCTGTTGTGAGATTGGAAGCTGTGAGATTCTTTATTTCTTATGTTGCACATAAATACTTTAAGGTTTATCAGATGGATGTGAAGTCAACATTCTTGAATGGTGATCTAGAAGAAGAAGTTTACATTGAGCAACCTGATGGTTTTCCTTTGAAAAATGATGAAAACATGGTTTGCAGATTGAAGAAGGAAATATATGGACTGAAACAGGCACCAAGAGAATGGTATGCAAGACTAGACAAATATCTACTTTGTCTTGGTTTTAGAAAAGGTAATGCAGACAATAATTTATATTTGAGAACTGATGAAGATGGAATCTTGATTATAGAAGTTTTTGGTAATGATATCATTTTTTGAGGCAATGATAAGATGAGTAATAAGTTTTCTAAATAAATAGAAAATAAATTCGAGATGTCAATGATTGGCGAGATGAAATTTTTTTGTGCTTTGCAAATTAATCAGAGTAAGAATGAAATTTTTATATCTTAGACCAAGTATCTTAAGGAAATGTTGAAAAAGTTTGGAATGGAAGATTGTAAACCTGTTCGGACACCTATGGTGACTGGAAACAAACTGAATAATAGTGATGAGACTCAAAGTGTTGTTTAGACTAAGTAAAGATCGATTGGAGGTCTACAATATCTAACTCACACCAGATGAGATATTACCAATGCATTTGGAATTGTGGCTAGATATCAGGCAGATCCTAAAGAGACACATTTTGCTGCTGTGAAAAGAATTTTCAAATATCTGAAAGGGACAATAGAATATGGACTGTGGTATGAAAAATCAAAAGATTTTACTTTGTAGGCTTAACCTAATGTTGATTGGGCATGTAATGTGGATGACGGGAAGAGTACAAGTGGTGGTGCATTTTTCCTTGGAAAAAGATTGGTTTCTTGGTTGAGCAAGAAGCATAACTATATTGCTCAATCTGCTGTTGAATCAGAGTATGTTGCTACTACAATAAACTTTACACAAGTTGTTTGGATGAAAAAAATGCTGAAGGACATTGGAATAATTTTCAAAGAACTAGTAGTTATCCATTGTGATAACACTAGCACAGTGAATATGTCAAAGAATCCTGTAATGCATTCAAAGACTAAACATATTTCTATTAAGTATCATTTCTTGAGGAAGAAGGTAGAAGATAAAGAGAATAAAATGGAGTATATTAGCACAAAGTAACAAATAGCAGATATATTTACTAAACCTTTCCCAAAAGATGATTTTGAATATCTCAAAGGCATGCTTGGGGTGGTGGCCCCTCCCAGTGGTAATTAAATGATGTAGATGTGCATCAGTCTAGTGGATCTCAGAGCTATATCATTCTCTGGACTTGATTTATGACTCTACTCCTTAGGGGGAGTGATCACAGGAGAACACTATGGAGTAAATTTGGGTGATCTTACACATGTTTGATGGACATGAAGATTTGAAAAAAGCTACACCTTAGAGAAGACTACAGATGAATTATGGCACCCTTTTCCATTGCTGCCAAAGGGGGAAGGAATCTATGTGAAAATCCCTACTGTTTTGAGAAATTTGTGTTGAGGATATTGAGAAGATTGTATTGAGAGAGAGTACTTTTGGGTTGATGCATATAGATTTTACCATATATTGCCATCAATGCCAAAGGGGGAGATTTTTGGATGATATTAGTTTTGGTTACTGATCATGCTTTTGATATTCATGTATTGTCACTGATGTCAACATATATTTCTATGGAGAGGACAGACTGGTTACTTGACTAGAAGAAGTGTATAGACACTATACAGATGATTCAGAATGATCAAAGTTGGATTTATGCAGAAGGATGTGTGCTAACCTTATTCCTAAGGTTGCTTGGCTTTATGTTTCATATTGCGGATGTTACAGTTGATTTGGTGAAGACTAGTTTCTGGACTGTAACTATGATTCTGGACAGAACAAGTCTTTGTGTTTCTAGTATATCTTTTTGGCAAAGATATTTCAGATGATGTGAGCTTACTGGTAGATAGCCAACATATGTTAAAATAATGGGTTGATTTTGATTGTGGTTTGGTTACTGGTGATGTCAATTGTGGCGTGTATTCTGAAGGAAACCTATTTGTTGGCCAACTTCAGACATGTAGCGTGTAAAATGAATTGTGAGTGTGGATTGTGGATCTAGAAGCATAATTGATGGATTGTAAATAATGTTTAATTTTTATAGGTACTGTGTGTATCTTAGCAAGGGGTAAAATAATTATTTCTATATTGGAAAACCTTAATTGGCTGACCTAATTAATTATTTGTGTATTAGGAAAGCTTAACTCAACGACCTAATGAATTATTGTAAGAGGGTATATATGAGTGATATTTTCCTTTGAAAAGATGTGACAAAGATTAAAATGTGAAGAAGAAGTGAAAGTTGCGAGGCTTGTTTGGCTGTTGGATGTAGAGCAGAGTTTATGAGAAGAGTTCTTCATTGGAACTGACCAAACAAAGATAGTTGCTATCAGACAGTTCACTGGATTGTGTATTTTATTTATACACTTGTTCAGATTGTAAATCCTTGAGGGTGGATTTAACCCTCTTTGGGAAATGTACCTTGGCAGTGAGCCTACTATTTCTTTTGACTCCTAACAATGTCTGTCTCTTAATAGGGACTATGTATTGTAATGTTGTAACAAGCTCCTAATAGGGCTAAATCTTTTAACAGGGATACTATACTCTTAGTACATTATTTGTGGGCGTTAATTCCCATCGGGGCTTTACCTTTAACAGGGTTTTGTTAACAATAAATATTGTGTTATGGTGTTGGCATTTACTATGTTATCATTTACATTTGCAGATTTGGTTTATAAAGTTTAAAGTTTAATAATCTATATCACAACTGATTCACCCCCCCCCCTTAGTTGTCTTGTGGACTGTTATTCCTAACTATATATATATAGACAAAAGGAAAAGAGAGTTTTATTTTAAATAAATTAAACAAAAAATGAATCAAAGTGGGTGGCAGGGACCACCACACCCCCCAGCCACCTGTGGGCGCGCAGCCTGCTGGGCACGGTAGCCAACAAGTACCGTGACCCTTCCTTTAAGGAAGGGTAGCATGGGGGATGGAAAGTGTGAGGGGCCCAACCCGCCCCCACCATTAATAAATTTAATTTTAGTTTATCAAAAGTTTTTAATTTTAATTTTTAGTTTAATTGAAGTTTTAGTTTAATAAAGATTTATTATAGTTTTTTTTTTAAATATAAATTTTTATTAATATTATGTTTTGTTTAGTTTTTATTAATTTTTATGAATTAATATTATTTTTATTTATAGTGTTATTATTATTATTTTTTATTAAGGTAAAAATAGGTTTTGAAAGGACCCCGAAACCTTTTTACAAAAAGCTACTAAAGATAGACATCAAAGGCTCTTACAAACAGAGAACGCTTGCATCAAATAAAAGGCAGGACCTAGCAAGAAACGAAAGACCTAAAACAAGAGAAAACAAACACTGCCAAAGATAGGCACAGATACCAGTACAACTTCTAGCACAACTGCTCGATCAATTTCCAGCAAAATGTCCAGGCCAACAGAAGGAACATTATATCATTTTCTGGTAGGCTACCTCAGCCTCCTTCTGCATTTCTTCCATTTTTCCAATGGACTCCTTCAGCTCTAGCATCTCTTTCAGGATCTCAAGGAATTTTGTTTTGACTCCACTTCGGGTTCTAGAATCAGGGCCCGAGCTCTCAGCCTTTTCTTCAATTGTGATTGTGGTGTTTTCTAGCAGGCTTCTTTCCAGATAAGCGTATAACACTTTCAGGTTCTAAATCGATACTTCCAGCCCTTCATTTTTGTGCTTGAGGATAATCTATATCATGTGCCCATTGTGGCTAATTTGTTCTTTCATCTCTTTTAGCTTTTCTTCCACCATCTCATTCACTCTAGTTGAAAATTCCTCTTCTCTGTTGTTGTCTTTAACCTTAATCATCAACTTATTCTCCATTTCCTCAACCTTGGCTTTAAAGGGCTCCATTTCCTCCTGCATCTCAGTTAATTGGTTCTTCATTAACATCATCTCCTTATTTAGCCATTCTTCTATGTTAGCCCCATAGTCTACTTTTCTTTTCAGGATTCTGTCATCTTTTTCAAACCCGACCACATCAAGGCTCATTCTCCTTTTTTTGTTGTTCCTTTTCTCTGCCTTTAAAGTTTGTTGCTCTATTTTACCCTCCTCACTTTCTTCCTCATTCTTATTTTCCTCTCTTTCATCTCCCTCTTTTCCATCTCCCTCAATTTCCTTTTCATCATAATTCTCATCAGCACCCATGCCCTCATTAGAAATGGGCATTTCCTCCTCTTCCATCTGAGAGTTATCCTCTCTCAATTGTTCCTCATTTTCTTTTTCCATGTTCTCTTTTTCATTTTCACCATTGTGTTGATCCTCTTGATCTTTTCCTTGATTCTGTAGGGTTTCATCACCAGTCTTCTCTGACTTAGCCTTCTTCTTCATTTTAACCCTTTTTCTGACTTTGTTTTTCACTTTCCTTCTTCACCTGTCTCGCACTACCTTTAACCCTCTTAGGGATTGGCTCAGGAAGATTGCAAGCATACTCAAAGATAAGAAGATTGAGGCCCACATGGAGCACCGAGTTGCTCAATTTCTTTTTGTGCTCCATCACACTATTATGCAAAGAACTCAGAAGATAGAGAGGGAATGAGATTTTTTTACCGTGCTTGAAGTGGTTGGCTAGAATGAAATGCAGGTTGTAGATTTTGGAGTATCTATCATCCAGAGTGAAGTACTCGATCATGACAGTGAGAATGTTTGCCTAGTGAGACTTAATTTTTTGAATGTTGACATAATCCCCTGTACCTTTACTGAGAAGGGCTTCTTCATCCTCTATTTTTGGGAAGATCTTGTAGGCTTGAGTACTAGCCCTCTTGTTATCCCTATAGAATTTCATGCCCTCACAAGGAAAACCCATAATTTTTGATATAACCCTCATGGAGAGGGTAAAATATTTCCCCCACATATGCACTTTCCCATCCTTCCAACCCTCTGAAAATTGTCTTGTTATCTCTGTATCCCAGCCATGGAGCTTCTCCAGATACTGAGATACACCTCATTTTCTCAATCTTCTCCAAACTTTCCTCTTCTCTTTCCATTTTCTACAGTCAATCAACTCCTCTCTCTTCAGACCTCCTCCTATTTTTCTCATTTCTTCTTGGAAATGTCGGTCCTTTGCAATTTTGAACACAAAATTTAGGTTGGCTCTACTATTATGATTAATCCAGTTCAAATTTAACACCCAAAAAGTGTGCGGAGTCACTATTCTAATTAAACTCATTTCCTTCAAATGACAACACACATTACTTTTAATAATTAATAATGACCTCATCATTAATTAATTTTGTTTATAACTCCTTCAATGCTATTCGTCCTATCATACTTGATAAGACTAGCCATCTCCATTTTGAAGTCCGCCTCACCTCGCCAAGATTGCATGACATTAGAGTACACACCCATGTTTTCTAATCCATATGCCATCATATTACCCTCTCTGTAAACATGTGTAATATGGTGATATTCAAAATTGGATAATAACAATTTAATTTTTTCAATGATGTGGCTTAATGTCCATGAGGCCTTATAAGTACCTTTAATACAGTTAATGATATTCAGAGAATCTCCCTCCACCCAAAGTTTAAGTGTTATTATTATTGTTAGTTTTCTTGTTTTCAAATAGTTTTTATTTTAATATATGGGTTATTAAATTAAATAATAATATTTTTCTTGTTTTATGTTTCTTGTTTTCAAAATGCAAAAAAGATGCAACAATTAAAACATACTCAAAACAAGGGCTAGTGAATTCACGTCAACTTGACGAATTTGAATAAGGTTGTAAATCACATACTTGTCCACTCTTCCAAGACAATGATGGCTTAGGGTAGGATTTAGACCTGGATGTTATCTCCCCTCTTTTCCCATTGAGATATTATGATAGATCACGCTCATCCTGGCAATTCAAGGAGGTTGATGCCCAGTACCTGCAAACCTGCATCACAAAGTCAAGCATGTACATAATATATAGAACAGACAATGATAGGGATTGTTCAATCGTGTGGATCTTGCAATGCAATTAACTATGTCTCTATCCTCTACCACATCAAACATGCCAAACAAAAATGTAAGATATACACACCACACAACAATATAAAACATATATGTCAACCATACACATGCAAGTATGAAGTTAGTAAAATCATCCTAACATATACAAAATCACCATGAAAATAACCAAAATATTCTAGCATCAATATTAAAAAGTAAATTATGGGTGGGCACTACATACTCGCCCATAAAATTAGGATGACTCCTAGAAGCCGACAAACAAATAAAGATTACAAGGTTACATAGAGGTGCTACAATGGTTCTCTTATGAATAGGATGCATAATTTAATTGGGGACTTAGGTACTTGACCCAATTGACCTACTATGTTAAAACACCCTAGTAACATTCTCTGCAATCTCCTCCCTTACACATACTATCAGAAGTCCATAATAAACATGATTGAAACAACATTTATCACTAAATTGAGCTAGCAACATCAAACATTCAGAATAGTCATCGCAAAATAGAAAGAAAACTCCCAAGTGGGAAAATAACAAGTCCAAAAATAAATAATAAAATGTACCATGGTAATTCAATAGTAAGTCAAGTGTGACCAATTTCACAAAATAGATGGCGAAAAGAGAATCAGATGACTAGTCCAAGCATAAGAAAGTTCAAAAATTTAATGCTAGCCCAAACACAACATGAACAAATCATAAAAAACTAAAATAAATAATGAATCATAAAATATCACACATAACAAAGTGACTAGTATTGGCCACACTCAAGGGAGTAACCGCTTCATGACACCTAAGAATATAATATCCTACACATGTTAGAGAATGTACCCAAACATAATAGATAATCACTTAGGTAAGATGCATCACACAAAATTATAACAAAAACACTTGCAAATTGTTACTAGAGGGTCATGAGTTACAATGGTCAACAACTAAAAACCTAGTGGGAGTACAAAATCCTAGATTTCCTAGTGTAGAAACCTGACTCTGATACCAAGTGTAACACCTCGCCAGGGAACCCAGGAGAAGTTAACTTAAAACATGTTACTAAGTTTATAGAATGATTTTTTTAATGAGTTTACAATTGATAAAGAATAACAATGCGGAAGCAATATAACATAAGACAATACATACTCATAAGTATAACTCATTTATAGATTACAAATCTCGATGGTTCCATGACCTAGAATTACATAAGCTAACTAATCTACTAAATACAATAAACAAGATACAATATTCATGTAATTCAAATAAATAACAATAACATCATCTCATAAATGAAACCTAGATACAAATGATATCATAAGGTATATATAATGAACCAACATCCACTGCACAAGTCGCATGGTATGTAATAAAACTTAATACAAATTACAATACAATATCCAATAATATCACAACTAATACGGTGATATAAGTCTACAACATAAGAAAGATAATAGTAAGTCTCCAACAATGAAGAACAAGAAGGTACAACTACAATAAGGATCATCCTAGGATAAAGTCACAAACATCAGATCTCAATGGTAATAAGAATCACTATACCCAACCTCATGGAACTAAAGGTCCACTCCCACCATGCTAAGGAGATAACAACAAACCCACACACATGGGAAAAAACCAAACAAGCAAGACTAATGCAAAGGTACACTGGATAAAAGCTAACAAGAAGATTCCAAGGTTAAAAGTATGAAAGATCAAGAGACAAAGAAAGTGTACCAAATACTCACGTAGGGACCTGGAACACATATAGGGAAGTTTCATCACATATGTCCACCCTTGAGTTACCCAAGTAGTCCTCCCTAGACCCTATCCCCCAAGTGACTCTATGTGGCTTAGTAATACTTTCGTATAGACAAGGATTCTAACCATGCAAGACCTTAATCAAGTGTCTTCTCCCACTCTCATCCTTAGTATGTACTAACTTTCAAGGAATGTGTGAGGCACATATTTATCTTATTACTATTTCTATCAAATAATTTCATTGAATTATCACTTATTAAGTCAACTTACAATGATTTGCAATAGTAGCCTCTTAGGGCCTTGGCTGCCATTGCAAGCCACTTCCCCTCTATGCTCCTAGATAACCTACCCTAATGCTCCCACCAAAAGTACCAAAAGAAAGAAAAATCAAAATCATAAAGACTTCTCATAAATCATCAAATAATGAAAAACATCACGGTAAAATTATGAAGCATAATAATAAATATCACATCCTACGCAAGGATCTAAACCGTCCACCCTATAATGGACATCTCAATAATTTATACATCCCATAATCAATATATCAATAAAAAATCACCAAATTATCATAATCTAATATAAAAATCAATGATCCTCAATATAATCAAAAGCATCTCTCTCCAACATGGAGTGAATCATAATAAAAAATACCATCACTCAAAATACTGAACAATCATAGAAGAAGAAACATGGTGACCAAGTGAACAAATCGTAACTCAACACAATATTGATTGTCACCTCTTATGGTGAAATAACATAAAGATCAAAGACTCAAGGATCACATGAAATATCTCACCTATGTACCCAAGAAAAAACATGAACCAATCGTGACATAAATAGGTTATGAACATTCCACAATATGAAACCCAAAGATCAAAAAGGGATAAAATCATAAGATAGTACAAGTCCGAAGACAAAACCCACCCAAGGTAAAAATCTACCCACACTCACACATAAAAACACAAATATCACATGAGAGAAGGCATGCTTGCATTGGAAATATTATTTAACTCCATTTATATAACATAATTATATCCATTAAAATACTCTTAAGTCATAAATGACTTAGTTATTAACATAAAGTAAACACATAGAACATATATGGTGTTTTAGTGAATATCAAAGATCTTTAAAATTGAATTATAAATTGATTAGATCTTTCATATTAATTATTTAATAATTTTCAAATTGATTAATTTATAATTAATAAGACTTATTTCAAAATTTTAACTTTATAACAGTGAGTTTTTGTGTATTTCCTCTATGTGGATCAGTTGGTAATTTGAACGGTATAATCTCATATAAAATTATACGAATCTGAAACTTATATCAATTAAAATATAATTTAATTTCACATATTTTTTATTCTTTCCAGTCCTAAATATAAGGTCATTTAAATGGTGTAAAAAGTAAATCTCTCTAACATCCCTGGTCAGGAATGAAGGTTGTTAGTTTGGTAAAAAGACCATAACTTTATTTTGAACCATTGGATCATCATAAAACTCAGTAAAAACATTCATAATAGTATTAGTTAAAATCTAACCAAAGAGATTTTCCTAATTATGTAATTAGAAAAAGTTATGGATGAATGTTCGTAAGACTCCGATTGAAAATCAAGCTCAAATATGCCTAATTTCATTATAATAACCAATATTTGACCCTATCAATACAAAGGAAACCTATTTGATTTTGATATATGTTAAATAAATCCCAAATGGATATCTTAAAGTGTCTATATTTTTAAGGTGATATCTAAAATGAAAATTATTCTCTACCCTAACTCTTCACAACCCTAATCCAAAAATGTATGTTTTCAAACCCATATCCCTACATGTAGGTATCTACAATACACATAGTTCATAATAAAGGATTCCACCCTACAATTGAAATTTATGAACCTAAATTTGTATAATTTGGTAAAATCTTAATGGATTTAGAACACAAATGTATCCTTTTTAAATCATTGTCTCCTAGGGTTTCCATACAAATTCTTGTAGAGTACCAGACATGCCATTAACATAACTCACAACTACACCCTATTCATCTGTATAGTTTTTTTAGAAATAAAATTAACCTTAACTCAAAAAAAAATCACAATCAAGCATGCACAGAGAAAATAATCTTTCCAACAGAAACTACAAAAAGACTCAGAAACTTCTCCCTTGAAAATGCCAGGTAGATTTGATAAGAAGAAGAAGAAGAAGAAGAAGAAGAAGAAATCAGACATCACTCCCAAGCTTTAAAATATATTCTTTAACTTCAAAATCTCATTGCAAAACCTATAACCTGTCTCCTAAAACTTGTGTTCTGGACAATCTTTGTCCCCCCTTCCAAAAAATGACAGAAATCCTCTTATAAATAAAAATTATTTATCTAGGATTTCTAGGACAACTTCCCAAAAAACTTAACCCTGAAAAAAGATAACAGAATTATTTTCTTTATTTTTCTTCTTATTTTTTTTTAAAATAAAATCAATTTACTTATTTATTTAATTTTAAAAGAAATAAATATATAATTTTCTTTTTCTTTCTTCTTTTAATATTAAATAAATAAATATTGTTTATTTATTTCTTTTCTTTATCAAACTAAGTATTATATATACATAATATCCTTTCTTTCTTTTCTTCTCTTTTTTTTGTATTCTTTCCTTTTTTATTTATTATTATTATCTTTAATTAAATAATTAATTAACCTTTAATTACTCTTTTACTTACATCACGCTAAAATATCACATTGACCTTCATGCATGCATAGTAAAATATGACCAAATCAAAATGCAGAAAAGATGCAACAATTAAAATGCATACTCAAAACAAGGGTTCACAAATTCACGTCACCTTGACGAATTTGAATAAGGTAGTCAATCAGCTACTTGTCCACTCTTTCAGGACAATGATGGCTTAGGGAAGGATTTAGACCTAGATGCTATCTCCCCTCTCTTACCATTGAGATATTGTAATAGGGCATGCTCATCCTGGAAATTTAAGGAAGTCGATGTCTGGTACCTGCAAACCTGCATCAAAAAGTTGAGCATGTACATAATATATAGGACAGACAATTATAGTGATTGGTCTATCATGTGGATCTCACAATACAAGTAACTATGTCTCCATCCTCTACCACATCAAACACGTCAAACAAAAATTTAAGATAGACACACCATACAATAATATAAAACATATATGTCAAGCATACACATGCAAGTATGGAGTCACTAAAATCATCCTAACATATACATAATCACCATGAAAATAACCAAAATATTCTGGCGTCAATATTAAAAATAAAATTATGGGTGGGAACTACATTCTATGATCACACCTCATTTGGTTTCATCATGCGAGATTTATTATAGTTTCTTTGAGGGAATGTACTATTCTTCATGTTACCGATCAATGATTGGTTTTCCAATCTTTACCGATCTTCTGGTCAATTTTTCCGAGTGCGGTCATGCCAGCTTAGTGTTACATTTGAGACTGACTTATTTTTTTAATCACATCTCTTACTATTTGTTGGATGAAATCAGATATGGATACTATTCATGCTGTTGATATTCATGTTTTGTCACTGATCTCAACATATGTTTCTATGAAGAAGACAAACTGGTTACTTGACTGGAAAAAGTGTACGAACACTGTATGGATGTTTAAGAATGAATGAAGTTGGTTATATGAATAAGGATCTATGTTGACCTTATTTCTAAGGTTGCTTGGCTTTATGTTACATATTGAGAATGTTATAGTTGATTTAGTGAAACTAGTTTCTGGACTGTAACTGTGATGCTTGACAGAGCAGGTCTCTGTGTTTTGGGTATATCTTACTGGAAAAGATATTTCAGATGAAGCAAGCTTACTGGAGGACAGAAGAAATATTTTGGAATATTGGGTTGTGTTTGATTGGAAAGAGCATTCTGGTGATGTCATCTGTAGCATGTATTCTGGAGGATACCTATTTTGTGGCTGACTTCAGACATGTAGTATGTAATATGAATTGCGAGCATGGATTGCTGATCAGGGAGTATAACTGATGGATTGTATTTTATGTTTACTTGTTATAGGTACCGTGTGTATCTTAGTAGAGGGGTTAAACAATTATTTGTGTATTGGGAAATCCTAATTGGCCGACCTAATTAATTATTTGTGTATTAGGAAAGCTTAACTGGCCTACCTAATGAATTATTGTAATAGGGTATATATGAGTGATATTTTATTTTGGAAAGATGGGGTAGTGGAAGAGATTGAAAAGAAAGAGAAGTGAAAGTTGCGAGGCTTCTTTGGCTGCTGGATGTAGAGTAGAGTTTGTGACAAGAATACTTCATTGGAACTAACCAAACAAAGACAGTTGCTATTAGATAGTTCACTGGATTATATATTCCTATATACACTTGTTCGGATTGTGAATCCTTGAGGGTGGCTTTAACCTTCTTTGGGTAGTGAGCCTACTACTTTTTATTGACTCCTAACAGGGACTGTGTACTGTAATGTTGTAATAAGCTCCTAACATGGCTAAATCTTTCAATAGAGATACTATACTCTTAGTATATTATTTGTGGGTGCTAACTCCCACTAGGTTTTTACCTTTAATAAGGTTTCCTTGAAAACAAGTATTGTGTTATTGTGTTGGCATTTACTGTGTTATCATTTGCATTACATTTTTGGCTTATAAACTTTAAAGTTTAATAATCTATATCACAAATCATTCACCCCCCCTCTCAATTGTCTTGTGGACTATTATTCCTAACAATTGGTAATAAAGCTACTAGTCCTTAGAGAGAAAGCTTAACATCTTGAGGTGATCCTAAAGATGTCTTACTATAGGAAGGATAGTCTGAAATTTGATCCCGAAAACTTTGACAGTTGGAAGAAAAAGATGAGAACACATTTGCTATATTTGAGAATTGACTACTTGGTGATCACAAAGAAGAATGAGAAGATAGGTACTGAGGACGAACTGGAGAAAGTTGTTGAAGATGAATAGAGACTATTTTCATGTAATATGGTTGCAAGGGAATCGTCGATCAGCGCACTTTTGGAAGGTGAATTCACAGAAGTAAAAGACTTGGATTCTGCACATGAGATCTGGACAAGATTGGAGGCACTGTATGAAGGAGATAAGTTTACAAAACAAAAAAATCTAGAGAACTAGAAGACAAAGATGGAATCACTGAAGATGAGAGAAGATGAGAACATTAGGGCATATGGACAAAGAATTACTAGAGTGGTCACTGACATTAGAAACTTTGGAGGTACTTACAGTGAGGAAGAAGTGATTGCAAAGATACTCAGATGTTTGACACCTACTTATAGAACCAAAGTACAAGATATAGAGGAGATTATACCTTTGACACCGAACTTCACTAGAGAGATGTTGATTGGAAAACTAACTATTTTTGAGGCCGCAAAATTGGGAGATACTTTACCTAAAGTTGAGTCAACATTCAAGGCAACCGTGCATAAGAAAAAAAAGACCTTATCAAGAATTGCGAGCACTAGCTATGGTGACCTAAGAGAAGAGCTTGGAGACAATGCTGAGGAATGGGAATAGATACAGGAGGAAGAAATAAATCTAGATGAAGTGGTAGCATTGATTTCTAAAAGAGAGAAGAGAGGTAAGGGTAAATTCGAAGGCAAATTACCTTTGAAATGTTTTTCATGTAACAAGATTGGTCATTTTGCATCTAGATGTCCTACAAGGGTTCCTAATAATAAACATAAGTTTTACAAATCAAAGTATCCTAAAGCCAAGGAATGTTATTATGCTAGTGAGGGTGTTTTTGATGATGATGGTAACTATGATAAAATTGGATTTATTTTTATAAAGGATGATGAACCTATACATGAAGAAAAAGCCTAAGTATCTCGTGTTGAAAAGAAATCTGAATGGGTTATAGATAGTGATTGTTCACATCATATGACTAGATATAAAAATAAATTTGTGAAATTAAAAATATATGATGGTGGCGTTGTTAGATTTGGTGACAATACTCCTAAACTTAGCATTGGAGTTGGATCTGTTTCTCTGGATGGAAAGACTAATACTGACAATGTATTACATGTTGATGGACTTAAGCATAATCTGGTTAGTGTTGGAAAGTTAGTGGATAGAGGTTATCAGTTGAAATTCATTAATGAGAAATTCTCTATCAGAAGTAAATCAGGAGATTTGATTACATCTGGTACTAAATCTAGAGGTAATGTATTTGAATTGAATACATTTGAAGCTTCTTGTTTTATTGCGAAGGTTGATGACAGTTGGCTGTGGCATATAAGATTTTTTCATGTTAACTTTGATAACATTGTGAAGCCAAGTATGACTAATGCTATAAGAGATCTACCTAAAATTGTAAATCCATGTAACACTATGTGTAGAGAGTGTGTTATGGGGAAGCAGACCAGAAGCAATTTTAAAAGAAAATTGTATTCAACAAAAGGGAAGTTGGATCTGGTGCATACAGATCTGTGTGGTCCTACAAGAACAAGATCATATTATGGTGAAAGGTTCAATGTAATTTCTGTTATGATATGGATTGCATTTGTGATTTTTGTTGTGATGGGGGTTTTATTTCTTAGAGTGAAGTTTGAATCATTTAATGAATTGTTAAATGATATCATTTTTGGAAGCAATGAAAAGATGAGTAAGAAGTTCTCTAAAGAAATGGAAAATGAATTTGAGATGTCAATAATTGGTGAAATGGAATTTTTTCTTGGTTTGAAAATTAATCAGAGTAAGAATGTCATTTTTATATCTCAGACCAAGCATCTTAAGGAAATGTTGAAGAATTTTGGAATGGAAGATTTTAAACCTGTTGGAACACCTATGGTGACTAGATATAAATTGACTAGTAATGATGAGACTCAAAGTGTATTTCAGATAAAGTATAGATCTATGATTGGTTTTCTACAACATCTAACTCACACTAGACTAGATATTACCAATGCAATTGGTATTTTGGCAAGGTATGAAGTAGATCCCAAAGAGACACATCTTGCTGCTATGAAAAAAAATTAGATATTTGAAAGGAACAATAGAATATGGATTATGGTATGAAAAATTTGATGATTTTATTTTACAGGATTATACTGATGTTGATTGGATAGGTAATGTGGATGACAGAAAGAGTACTAGTGGTGGTGCATTTTTCCTAGGGAAAAGGTTGGTTTCCTGGTTGAGCAAGAAGCAGAACTATATTTCTCAATCTACTATTGAATCAGAGTATGTTGTTGCTACAATAAATTAAACACAAGTTGTTTGGATGAGACAAATGTTGAAGGACATCAGAATAACTTTTGAAGAACCAGTGGTTATCCATTGTGATAATACAAACATAGTGAATATGTCGAAGAATCCTATAATGCATTCAAAGACTAAACATATTTCTATTAAGTATCATTTCTTGAGGGAGAAGGTAGCAGAGAAAGAAATAAAACTGGAATATATTAGCACAAAGGAACATATAACAGATATATTTACAAAATATTTGCCATAAGATTCTTTTGAGTATCCCAGAAGTATGCTTGGGGTTAGAGCCTCTCCTTGTGATAATTAATTGATTCAGATATGCATCAGTCCAGTTTCTTTCAGAGCTATAACATTTTCTAGACTTGATTTATGGGTCTACACCCCAGGGGGAGTAATTGAAGGAACACTAGAGCACATTTGGGTAATCTTGCACCTGGCTGTTGGACATGAAGATTTGAAAAAGCTATAGAAGATTATAGATGAGTTATGACACCCTTTTCCATTGCTTCCAAAGGTGGAAGGAATCTATGTGAAAATCCCTACTATTTTGGGGAGATTTGTGTTGACGATATTGAGAAGATTGTATTGAGAGGAGAAAGTATTTTTGAGTTGATTTTGGGTTGATGGATTTCCCCATATGTTTCCATCAATGCAAAAGGGGGAGATTGTTGGATGATATCAAATTTCAATACTATTCATATTGTTGATATTCATGTTTTTTCACTGATGTCAACATATGTTTCTATGAAGAAGATAGACTAGTTACTTGACTGGCAGAAGTGTACGAACACTATATGGATGTTTCAGAATGAGCGAAGTTGGTTATATGAAGAAGGATGTGTGTTGACCTTATTCCTAAGCTTTCTTGGCTTTATGTTACATATTGAGGATGTTATAGTTGATTTAGTGAAGACTGGTTTCTGGACTGTGACTGTGATGCTTGACAGAGAAGGTCTCTTTGTTTTGGGTATTCTTACTAGCAAAGATATTTCAGATGAAACTAGCTTATTGGATGAAAAAATAAATATTTTAGAATATTGGGTTGTGTTTGATTGGCGTGAGCATTCTGGTGACGTCAGTTGTCACATGTATTCTGGAGGAGACCTATTTGGTGGCCGACTTCGTACATGTAGCATATAATATGAATTGTGAGCGTGGATTGGGGATCCCATGGGCCCGCGGCTTGTTGGGCGCAGTAGCCATGCTGGCGACATGACAGACTTGCTACTGCTCGCAGCAAGCCCCGTGACCCTTCCTTTAAGTAAGGGTAGTGTGGGGGATGGAGGGGGTGCGGAGCCCAACCCACCCCCACCATTAATAAATTTAATTTTAGTTTTTTTTTTTAAATTTATTTTAAGTTTATTAAAAGTCTTTAATTTTTAATTTTTTTTAAATTAAAGTTTTAGTTTAATAAATATTTATTATAGTTTTTTTTTTTTTAAATATATAAAGTTTTATTAATATTAATACTATGTTTTGTTTAGTTGTTATTAATTTTTATGAATTAATATTATTTTTATTTATAAAGTGTTATTATTATTGTTAGGTTTCTTGTTTTCAAATAGTTTTTATTTTAATATATGGTTTATTAAATTAAATAATAATAGTATTAATATTAAAGTTTAATATTGATATCTATTAATAAATCTTACATTTATGTTTCTCTTGTTATAATTATATTTAAATTTTAGTAATTATTAGATGGATTAATTTATATGAGGTAGATCTTATAAATTAATCTATAGGGGTTTTACTCTACATTCGTTGGAAAATTGAATTATAGTATTGTTAGTAATTTTATTAGATAAACTAATTTTCATAGTGCTTACTATAAATTAGTTTATCACTAAGTTTTATTAGATATTTCTAGAATTGTATTTATCATGCCATGATGTATTTTTCTGGGTGAATGTTAAAATAGATTGTGTGTTTCCCTCTTATATGAAACTGCAATGTGTCATGTATCTGTTGGGATCAGATGACTTTAAGATATGAAAACCAAAGGTTTTGGGGTTTCTGTTTCTTTATGGTGTCTTGTGTGCTTCAGTGCATGTTCATGTTGATATTGATTTTGGCCTCGATCTTTTTACCCAACCTGATTTCTCTAAGCTTGTCTTATGTGATATTGTGAGAGAGCTTTGTATTGTTATGGTTAATTGAGAACCAGTGTATTCTTGTATGGGCGGGAATCGGTGATGAGGTTTAAGTTATACCTTTGTGATGTTATTTTTTGAACCTAGGGTAGTTTACCTAGTTGTGTAGTAGGGGGTGGCTTGCAATAAGCGTCGGGGCCTGCAAGTGGCTATCAGGATCACTTATTGTAAGTAATCGTAGCAAGTGATAACATAATAATTTCTTAGGGGATTTAGAATAATGTAATAAGATATGTTTCCTCACCCATGCTTGATCACTATTATAGGCTAAGATGGAGGATGAGATGATGCTTGCGGCCTTCAGAGGTGTGTGTCTGGCGTAGTTAGTGACTTTGTCTATTTGAGAGGTCATTGATACCATGTATGGTCACTTGAGTGTCAAGGTCCAGTAAGACTACCATGACTAAACTTAAGGGTTAGACGTACATGATGACACCTTCCTATATGCATCTTAGGTTATCTTACATGCATTAATTGCCTCTGGTATTGTGTAGATTCTTTATGCGATTCAAAAATCTTCTAGGATCTTTCTATGCATTTCTTTTTGAGGGTTTGTATACCTTTGATATTACCTTCTTGTTGTAGACCTCTGTGAGTGGGCCTATTATTATCTCCTCAGCACAGTGGGAGGGGACCTTTGGTTCCACGAGGTTGGGTGGTAGTGATTCTTATTACCATTGAGATCCAACGTTCTTCTTCATGCTTGGATGATCCTTGTTGTAGTTCTATCTTCTTATTCTTCTAGAGACTTGTTCAGTTTCATGAGTTGTATTCTTGTACCATATCTGTATATTGGTTGACATCCTTTCAAAGGATGTATTGTATTGTTATGTATTATTGCATACCCTATGACTTGTGCAATGGATGCCAATTAATTTGTATACCTTGGGCATTAGTTGGTATATGTGGTCTTATTATATGAGATGTATATTATTGGATTCAGTTGATGTATCTTTTATGTTAGTTCTTTATAGTTGTTCTTCATAGATTATTTTTCTTAAGTAATTCTACGTCAAGGAACCCTCAATATTTGTAATCTTTTTTGAGTTATATTTATGTGTATATCATGTATCTCATTGTGTTGCTTCCACATTGTTATCATTATTGTTTGTAAACATTTAAAAAAAATTATCATGATAACTTAGTTGCATGTTTAGGTTAGCTCTCCTGGGTTCCCTGGCGGGGCATTACAGGTAACCTCCAAAAAATAACCAAACATAAAAAAAAATCAAACACATAACCATAGTGATAGAATCGTCTTATTCCTATTAATTGTTTTCTTAACAATTTCACTATATCTGGTTCACTTCACTAAATCTGTCTCATGGTCATCACCACAAGTTAATATTTTATATGTAGTATCCACACATGTTTCCAAAAACTTCTATAGAACAACACCTTAAAATATTTCCATTAGAAGCTCATAAATTTAATAGTTGATATCAATGACAATACCATAATTGATCATTCCTCACGATCAAATCATTTCTCTACATTAGTTATATCATCATTCTGATATTTTTCCACATAGGTAGGTTTTCATCATACACATTTTGGCATGCCTAATGGGACCCACCTCACTGAAATTTAAAACCTTTTGAGAAATTTCTACCATTTTTTGGACTCAGACACGCTTCATTGTCTACGAGTTCACATAGAGTCATCTTCAACCTAGAACGATCATCTCTTGAGAATGTCCATCTACACAAATCATGGTCTCCGTCTGGAGACTATCATCTCCGCCATGGATTAAAAGAGACTTTAATTTTTAGTAGTTTAAACTTATTTTTTAGACATTTTAAGTTTTTAGCTCTCAGGTTTCTGTCAGAGAGATAATTTTACAGAGTTAAATGCTGGTAAAAATTTTCAAAAATTTCTTTTAATCAGAGTTGATTGACTCTAATTTTTAAACTGTCATCTTTGCAGTTTGATTATCATCTCTATAGATTGTCATCTACGCCTAGGTTTGTTTGTCTGGGCTCCTTGAGATTTGTGCTATCACATGTCAGGTATACTATTTTTCTATGTTTTTCACTGACTATCATCTGCACTCTCTGACAGTCATCTGTGCTTTTTGACAGTCATTTGCGTAGATCCTCCTCTATGACCTGGCATTGTCGTCTATGCTCTATTACAAAAAAAAAGTTTCCAGTAATATTTTGTGTTACTAATTCATCTAGTTTTTGCAGCACCTTGAATCTGAAGATTGACATTAAAAACTACTGACATTTTGAGTTGTCAGATGTTAGTAGAAGACATTGAAAAACATTATACTACTTACCTTTGTGTTTTGTAGGTTGCCTAGGAGATACGAATAAAAATTGTGTCTTATTTAATTGATTTCTTAGGCATCTTAAAAAAGGTTCACTTGTAGTGTCTTTTTGAGTGATAGGGATGCATTCTCTTGTCTTTATGAGACAATAAAAAAACCTAGACTCTTTTGATATTCACTTAGAAAGGAACCTTGGGAATAAACAACTTGTATAACATGCTTGGAAAAAAAAAACATGGATAGGAGATTATGCTCTTTTTCCTAGTGGAAAAATAGAAATCTAGACTCCTAAGTTTCCAATCCATTTCTTTATTTGCATCTTTAGAGAGCCTGTCAGTTGAGAAAAAATCTCTCAGGATGACTCAAGTGGGAACAAGGCCCTATGTCAGCCTCTTTCGACCCACTACAATCAAAATTCTCCTTGAGATTAAAGTCCCAGAGGATGTATATATTCTAATAATTTATTCTCATTATTTATAATTGTAGGGCTGCAAGGAATAAATCTTGCGTGCAAGACTACCTTATCTAAGTACTTGTAGGGCAATAGGCCTCAATCCTGTTTACAGGACTATAAGGGATAGTTGCGAACGGAAGAACTTACTAAACAATCTAGTGTAGAAGATACCTAGTTCATCCCTGAAAGTGCGATAATCTAAGTGAAAGGAGGATAGTAACCTCCCCAAGACACTCACCATATCGTGCCTTCCTAAGAATTTGGAGTTGGCTAATACGACATTGTTAACCCAGTGTGTTGTTGGAAGTGGTTGTATTCTGATTAGCTCTTGAAGTGTGTCTAAGTCTATGAGCGAGGATTTTCATGCTCTACCGATTACTTAGGATTGAAACTGTGCTTGACTGTCTGCATTAAAATTTCACCAAGAATATACATACCTCAAAGACACTATTTTATATTAGCTCCATTGTCACTACTGCTTGAATCTTGCAAGGTTTCTTTGTCCCTTGCTAGATTATTTTCAAACATATGATTGTTATTATTCTAGTTTGAGTGGTTAAAAATTGGTTCTTTCTATTGAATAGATTGACCAAAAATCTTACTGGAAAAACCCACTTGATCATAATTCATAAAAATGCTCTAGAATCAAATTGTCTTCTCCAACCTAAGACGGTCGTCTCCACTTTGAGACTATCATTTTAGACCTGGATTGGTCATATCCATAGATCATCATCTATGTTTGAGAACTATCATATTTGCCTAAAAATAGTGAGCTATCAGACTGTACAGAAACATCAAAAATTTGGTTTCCTAGGAGCTCTTGAAATCATTCGTGCCAAAACACATATCTACCCAATCAAAATCAATATTCTCTTTATAGGACATGACCGATTCAAGAAAACATAAGAAATTGAAACTCTCAGTTCTCTATGTCTATATAGAAAAGAAAGAAGCTGATATAAAAGCCGAGTATCAACATATAACCAAATCAATTTAGCAAGAAATCAAGGACTTTTAGAAATTTGACACCATCATCTTCAACAATAAATTTTCCCAGGGTTGGGCCAAAATGATGTTGAAATGGATAAGTGTGCATTAGGTTGTCCTTAACAAGGAGCATGTTATTAGGGGGTCTTTATAAACAAAAAAAATTTCATGTTAAAGTTTAGGAGCGGGAATGAGCAGTAAGGTTCATAACTCAATTCCTTCTAATGGCGGTAATAGAAGGAACGATTTTCCTATTGCAAATCAGACTGTGAATGGTGAGAATGATGACATGCATGCACAAGGGAAGGCTGACTTCCCCTATGGAAAATATTAGGGAAGTTCAGGAATATCTGAAAAGCATGGGACTAGGGGAGGGGGCCCCTGCACACATGATGCTTCAGCTTTGGGTTTGGGAGATTAAAAAAAGAAGGTCATCTCTATTTGGTGTAAAACCTATTGGTAAGTCATCCCTACCTCAATTAAAAAACATTTCTGATTCACCAACTGGATTATTTTCCATCTCCATTCTAGATTTTGTCATAGATCATAACATTGATTTAATGGCCAACACCTTGGTTGGAAAATTCTTAGGACTGAGACCAAATATTGAGGTTTTTAGGGTTTATGCTAAGATTAAGTGGGAATTGAAAGGTCAAGTCAATATTACTGCAATGCCTAAAGGACACTTCTCCTTTTCACTCTCCTATGAGGAGGATAGAAAGCACATCCTTTGTGGAGGACCTTGGATGGTGGGAAAAAATGTCTTAGATATACAAAAATAATATTCGAACATGGATCTTAACAAATCTTTCTTTGTTCAAGTACCAGTTTGGATTAAACTCCCAAATCCGCATCTAGATTACTGGGTGTTAGTCCAAGTCTGGTACTTTTCCTTGTTTTTTATTTCTAGAGTCACCATATTATTTTTGTGAATCTCAAAGCTGCTTAAGTCCTCATGTCCAAATCCTCAGTGAAAGTGTCAACCCTATGGTCTATCCATGTTTGTGGAATTAGAAAAATCATTTGCTAACTTTTTTTCTTGAACAGGTTTGAACATACTTGAACAACCTTGAACTTAGTACATGAGTGTTCAAGAGTGTTCAAGCCAGTTTATAATTTTTATGAAGCATTAGCAGGTGAATAAAGTCATCACTAAAAAGGGGGCCTCACATTTACAGTGTGTGGAATTTTAATTGATCAAAGTTGGGAATCAGTGACTAAGCAAGGAATATTTTGTTTAAGGATGAAGGCAGGAGACTAAAATGGGAATAGAATTGAACAGTGGAGAACACATAAGAACACCCTTGAACTTAGTTCATCCATGTTCAAGAGTGTTCAATGATTTTGAAAAGTGACACGTGGCAAAATAAAAGGACTATCATCGTCACTCAGTTGTGGGCCCTATCTAGAAAGGATTTTAATGAAGAAAGGTATTGGCAGAGGTTAAGTGTGTCTGAGCTATCAAATTTATGATGAATTGGTGTGGCATAAAAGTTTGCACAAGTGGAATTAATTGTTTGCATGTGTGAATGGTCACTTAATTCTTTGAGATTTTATTGCCTTAATGATGGGCAATTAATTGTCAAATTTGTGGTATTTCTTATTTAAAACCCTTCTTAGCATTCATTATTTTTGAAATGATGTCACTATCTGTATGTGGGTGGATTGAAGGTAAGGGTTTTTGGAGCTCCAGTTGCAGAAATTCTACAGTGATTAAGATAAGTCGGGCTGCAATCCCTACAGTGGTTTAATTTAAGAGCTTGTGGAATATGCGAAAGTTTCTGTGACAATTATCAGTCTGTTCTTGCAAGTATGAAGTCTGCATTTCACTTGTTTGGAAGCATGTCTAGTCTAGTATTTGAAAATCCCATTGTGACAGACATGGATTTATAAGGATATGATGTAGAAGGAATTTTTGATAGGCTTACTGAGTCTATAGAAGAAAATGTTCCTTCTCTCAAAATTTTGAGTAGTGGGTTATGCATAGCTGCTTCTTTCCCTCCTACAGTAGTTTGTCCTAAGCTAGTTCATGAGTGTATCCATAATTATGACCAGTCAACCGAATCAATTCTCAAGAAAAATGGCAAGGTCTTGTTGGCTGTAAATAGATAAATTGTTTCTTCGGCCTTCCAAATTCAAGAGCGAACTTTTTCTGCTTTCTCTCCTGCACAGTCCCTTGTTAAGTTCAAACCAAATGCAAATGCAAATCGCACCTCAATAGCCAAGCATTGGTTATTAAACACCCAGAGGGGAGGTTCCTATTTTCTCAAAAATCTCAACAAAAGTCATGTGTACCCATATATTAGTGATGTCATGGTTATGTTGCATAGAGTCAGAGGGTCACCTAATGCTTTTTTCTTCTTAGATTGGTTGTTCTGTTATATTCAGATTGTTTTAGAAGGAAAATAAAAGTTGGATTGGGAGGAATTAATTGTAGACTCTATGAGAGAACAACTAAACAATTCCAAACTCACTAGATGTAGCTTTTTCATGTCTTCTTATCTAATGTACTGTCTATCCTGTAGTAGGAAATGGGATGGGATGATTCATGAGCCTTGGATAGATGGAATGTGTGTTTTTTAGTATTTCCCTATTCTTCGTAAAGATAATGTAATTCAAAACTATAGGAGGGTGCATGATACTTTTATGGGTAAACTCTATTTTGAGATGACTGGGGATTCAACCAGAAGAATGATTTCAGAAGCTCAACATTTTGTGACAAGATTTGGGAGTTTTTACATTCAGTTCCCTAGGTTCACTTATAATAGAATTGGTGGTTTTGAAGACTCCCCTATAAAATTACCTAGGTATGCCTTTGATTTCTTTATCCTTGTAGAATTTTGTAGGTAGCTTGCTACCGTGCTTAAACATTTTCTTCTCGAAGAAGGATGGGAGAAATTTTTCCCATTACAGCTAGGTAAATTTTCATGCTTGACTATTGAAGATGCAATAAGTATTGGGAGTGACCTTATTCATTTTGATTTCAAGTATTACACAGAGAGAACAGGCTTTGATAACAAAAACTTTGCTAGTGGGAATCTAGGCCTTATATCTCATATGTTCCCAGTTCCCCATCTAGAGGATTTATGGGAAGATTGTGAAAATGAGTCCCAAGTTATGAAGAGAGGTCATAGTAGACTCTGCATATCTCAAATCCTATCCATGATATTGTAGTTCAATATAGAAGGGGTGATAGATGATGGTTCCAACTTAGTCGAACCCAATTTAAAAAGGCTCCTAGAGAATGAAGAGTTTGATATTGACTGGTCAAGGGAAGAGGAAGATGACATAAAGTGTATTACACAACATGTACTTAAATTAACCAAGGAATGGCTACAGACAAGAAGAGAACAATCTAGTCCTAACTCAATTGGAGTTAAATCTTCAATTTTATTTTCCTCCCCCTCTGTTTCTAATCCTCATAAACCATCTGGTAATGCAGGTTCATCAGATAAGCAGCGGAATAAGGATTCCAAGGATAAATCTATTGCAGAACTTTCCCCCGTGGCCTCACCTCAGCGCATTACCAGATCAAGATCCTGATTGCAAAAAAAGGGAAAAATGACTCAAGAGAATACAAAAATAGTCAATTTGGAGGATGACAAATTTGGGGATTTAAACTACCAAATTGGGGAAGATGAGAAAATCAAAAAATATCTCTTCAATATTGATGATGTGACTCTGGATTTAATGGATACCACTACTAAGACTGGTGAATAATCAGCAGCAACAAATGAGACACCAAGATGGTTAACCTCTTCAGTGAATAAGAAACGGAGCTGTTAGTAATAACTGAGAGGGGCGGGGTGAATCAGTGGCCTCAAAAATTTATCTAATTTAAAATTTAATCCACCAATAAATAATTCTCCAATTATTAAGTCCCTACAAGATGTATGCCTTTGAGATACTTGAAACAAATAACTGTCTATCGGTTTACCTTGTCTGTCCTTTTTCTCCTTGATAACCGATAAGCAGTAAACTATATTTATCGATACTCAGTAAATATGCAGAGTATACCAATCAATCCATAAATGCATATGTAGAATGTAAAATAGTAAAGTAATGAACCATACACATATAACACGAGGATTTTAACGTGGAAACCCTGTTAAGGGAAAAACTACTGGGACCGGTACTCCAAATTTTCACTCTTCTGAAGTGAGCCCTATTAGAAGCCAACCTTGTTAAAGGTTACAAACACATGGTTAAGTGTGACCTTATTAGAGGTTTTTTATACATAGGTTGTCACTTAGTATCTGGCATCTACACTACCATCCTTGAATCAATCTCATGACTGTCAATAGGCTTTATGCAAATCTTACTACCATCCTTGAATCAACCTCCTTCTTAGACTATCAATATGCTTTAGGTAAGAACGATGTTACTATCATGAGTCAACCTTCTGGTAATCTATTAGGATATACCTCAGTTACAAAATACTGTTAAGTCCTGCTCTGTTAAGAGACTTAATGCTTCAATGGTTAAACTGAAACAAAATGACCTATTTCTAATGCAACTAAATTGCAGATTTTTAGATCTATTTACTTGCAATATCTTTCTGATCAATGTATCAATTCTATTCCTTTTTTCTTCATTCTTTCTGCTCTATGATGCTGTGCCTCACTATGTGTCAGTGTCTACATAATTCTTTAGCTCTCCCTTAGCTTGATTGATCAAGACTGCATGAAGTTTATCCTTCATCAGTTTCTCTTTAGCATCTTCTATCAGTTCACTCCCCCATGTATCTGATTTCTTTTGGGAATGAATTATGCTTGTCTCTTATATAGACATGATATTCCTTAATTCTTGGTTCTTGATTCTTGGCATGAAAAACAATCCAGCCAAGTTGATTTACAGCTTTAACTCCTAATTTATCTCATAGTTATCTTCTTGCCAGCTGTGTAAATCATCTTTAAATCACTTACTTAATTGTGTTCAAATAAAACAAATCAAACAACCAGTTAAGTCTATCCTTTAGCTCTGCCAGCTAGATATTTTGTCATTTTCTAATCTCTCTATTCTGTCGGTCAATTATGTAGTTCATCGCCGGTGACAACTGTCAGTTCCGTCAGTGTCGCTTCAGTTAGCTTCAGGATCTCCATCTGTCAGGCATCATTGGATCTTTCTCATTGGGAAACACATTTTTTAGCTCGTCAGGCATCCTTTGATTCTACTTCATCGGGAAACACTGTCTTCTGTTCATTGGGTATCACTGTGACTTTTATCCCTATCTTTACTGATGGTGTGCACTCCGTCAGTGTAGTCTGTCACTTAGTGAATATTTGACTTTTATGCATTGCTGAAAGCATAAATTTTATTCCATTGATTCTCTGAAGTCTTTGGCATTATGTATATGACCATACAGATGATATCAAGTTGACATCAATGAAAATACAAACCATTAACTAATTTAATGTCTTGCATCATCTTCAACTTAACATTGTCAAACATTCAATCAGTTACATGTCATCAATCTCTCCCTTTGGCATTGATGGCAACATACTATATTATCACACTATACTATTTCTAATACAATATGAAATATAATTTTTGAGATTCATCAAATTACCAAACAGTTTGTTTGATAACCGATAAAATGTCTGACCGTCGGTAAGCTCTGTGTAAGCTTAGATTTGATTCTTGCTATTTTTTCTGTTTCTTCTTTTGATGTGTTGTGACCTCTTTGACTATTCTGCTTCTTTGATGTCTTTGTCTTTTTTTGCAACTTTTATACAAATTATCTCCCTTTGGATATGATCTCTCCCTGTTTGGAGTAATCTGATAATGAATAGTTTCTAATGATAATATGGATACATTCTTTCCCTTTGACATTAATGGCAAACAAATATTTTCACAAATATCTGGCATTCTGTCAACCAATTTCTTCTTTCCATAATATATTCCTTGAATTTCCCTTATCCATTATCAATATAACAATCTGCTCTAGTGCTTGGTTCTGATATATACCTTTCTATTTATAGATGTAGCATTGAAGTTCAGCTTCTACTTGCATCAATCATGAATGATATTATGATAATATATGGCTGATGCAGCATCTAGTCCTTTTACTGACTGTTAGACATGGGTTTGACCTCTAGTCTTTTTCTCAGGTACTCAAACGTATCTTTGGGAAGTGGCTTGGTGAAGATATCAGCCAATTGTTCTTTTGATTGCACATATTCAAGTATCACCTCCTTTTCTTGAACTTGTTCTGTTAAATAATGATACTTGATGGCAATGTGTTTAGTCTTTGCATGCATGACTAGATTCTTGGAAATATTTATTGCACTGGTGTTGTCACAATAAATAACTACTGGTTCTTTGATCTTCATATGCATACC
>MU222974.1:746721-808102 GCA_018584345.1 Thuja plicata
CTCAGTATGTTGCACATATCATGTTTTTGATACTAATGTCAAAGGGGGAGATTGATGACATTATTTTTCCATTAGTATACTCAGTGAAAAACATTGACAAAGCATTACCGGCAGACAACAAGCATTATCGGTGAACCACAAGCAGTACCAATGAAATGCAAGCATACCTGAAAAAACAAAGATTTTGAGAAAAATGCTAAGTATAAAAGTGACAAGCATCACCGGCGACCACAAGCATCACCGGCGACCACAAGCATTACCAGCGACATAGTTTTTAGAACTAACCCGATAGGAACAGAAAAGGCATAGCTAATGACAAGTTCAAGAAAGGAACACCGACAACCAAGAAAATCGACCATCAAAACTGATAGACAGACAAAGAACCCGCAAATTGTGGATCTGAGTTTTACACGACGGATAAAGCAATGTAATTCTATTTATAGAGTTTTTATTTGTTTTAAATCATAATTTGATGGTCATGCAAGCTTTATGTAAATGCTTTAAAGCATCCTAATGGATCTAAAGCATATCTAACTAAAGATCAAGGTCAAGTTGTAAACCTTGGATCTAGAGTTAACTTGCGATGCATGAATCAAGAATTGAACCTAAATTAGTATAAATAGATGTTCATACTCAATTGTGAGAAAATGAATTCTTATTATTGATAGCCATGAAGAGCATCTAAAGAGAAGAAGGCAGAATTCATGCAAAGATCAGAAACATAATACATCAGTTATCAAGAACACACAGAGGCTACCGATAAGCAAATAAAGGTATTATTCAATCATGGAAGGATGATTACAAATATGTATGAAGCTTTATAGGATATGTTATTAGTAATTGAAGATTGCATTTATCATCAGATCAAAGACTTATGTAGTTGCATTCTAACAAGTGTATCACATCTAAAATCCTTTTGTAGAAGGTGGACTTAACCGTTCTTTCCAAATCTCTTAACAGTGTTGCTAAAGCTTCAAATGAAGTAGATCTTAACAGGTATCCACTGTAATAATCCTAACAAGGTAGGTCATCAGAAGTGACCAATTGTAAGCCTTAACTGACCCCTTCTTATCTGCAGATAGTGAAGTTTGTGGGTAACGATCCCCACCGCAATTTGTACTTCCTTAGCAGGATTTTTCTACAATATCATATCTTGTGTCATGTGTTATATATTTTCATGAATGTTTCTATTATTGTTACATATCAAAAGAATGTATGATATGATTACATATGCATAAATAAAGATGAATAGTTAGATAAGATAAATTACAAACTGATGACCAAGGGTTAATGGGCTAATCAAGAAAAATTTTAGAGGTACTGATTCACCCCTCACCTCTCAGTACATAATCTAAATATAATTCCAATAGGAGCTTGGTTTTGGTATCTATTCCAGTGCAAGATATAGTCAGCAAATATGCTCAAAGACTCCCAAGGTCAAGAAAGTTAAAAGTACAACATGTATGTTTGTTGATACTAAAATTGGGAAGTGGACAGTTGAAGTAGCCACCTACAGACTGAAGTAAGAGAAATAGGATGTTGCAGTTGAAGACTTTGAAGTCACTAAAATTGAACTAGGGACTATGGATAGAGCATGAAAGAATCACCTTTTCAAAGAGACAGCCCAGCAGATGTTGATAACATCATGGCAGGATAGTAAGGAAAAGAAAGAACTGAAGCAGACAATAGCCTCACTCTCTCAGTTCATAAATAATTTTTGCAACTTTGATGCCATGCCACTAACCAAATCTTCATAGGTTTTTGACCCAAACTCAGTGGAAACTAAAACTTTGTTGAATCAACTTTAGAGGGGTCGACCACTAGTCTCCTTAGTTGATGAGTGGATGTCCCAAGTGCTTAACAGTGGCCAACAATATATCAAAGATTCACACTTAGTTCTTCATGACACAGAGGCTGTAATGGGAGAATTACAAACCTAGTGCCAAGTCTGGAATGGAGAGGAGGAAAAATGGGTGTCAGCGATGAAAAAGTTTATGGAGATAGAGAGGTATGGTTTCAACAAATTCTGCATGGAAAAGTCCCTAAAAGGCGCCGAGGAATCCATTTTCTTCATCCTTAGGAAGACCATCAGTTGGCGTATCTCTCTAATAAGGGGCACCATTACAGAAAACAAAGAATATGAGTCCAAAGATAAGAAAATTCAGAAGGCCTCCTTGAATGAGTTGAAAGTGATCAATTTCACTTATACCTATCCATCAGTTTACGGTGAGCAGGAATTGAAGCGCACTCTAGAAGCTTTCGACTTAGCGATAAAGATTATCAGAGAAAAGATTAATCCTAAAGCCTCTGACTTAACTCAGATGGCAAGGATCGAATCTATGCTATATTTGTGTGTAGATCAGCTGCCCAATGTCATAGAAAAGGTGAAGAAATTGAATTGGAGTAAAGAAGCCTCAATGGCCCGGATAGTGAACTCTAAGATCTTGTATCTGTCATTCACAAAGGAGCTGGTCCAGGCGTATAAAGAATGGAAACCTACCCAATTGGTTACTGAGGAAGAAGGAATTCCAGCGGGGAGCGAGGATCATACTATGGACAAGGAACTAGATTTGGTTAATTAGTTTTTACTTGGTTAACATGCAAACTCTTAAGGATGTGTGTCCTTTTTCTACTAGTTTAGTTATATAACTAATTCACTGAGAGGTCATGTTTTTCGGGAGACCTCTCAGTGCTCTGATACTATATATTTGGCTGCTAAAACTTTTAAAAGGTTGGGAAAAAAACTCATCGCTAGTAGATAATAGATTTTGGTGGTGATAGTTTTATTTTTGAGAAGGTTAAAGGAACAAATAGTAGTAATTGAATGTTATTGAAAGAACAAAATTCATGCAATTGCCTATGCACTAATTTTTGAAATATATTACAGTGAGTTTTATCGAATCTGTGTTATTTGAAAACCAAAAATGAAGTGTCCTATGTTGACATCTTGTTTATCCTGTTATGTATATGTCTGTTTGTTCATAATATCTGAATTCTAAATTCTATCTATATTCTGTTATCTTTAGCTGAGAAGTTATTTATTTTTCATAAAATGCAATCGGGGAAGTAACTATGTTTTTCTTCCCATTCATTATTCAGTTTTATTTCCTTTACAATTGTTCAGTAGCATATCATCAAAGAATGATATTGCAACCTTTATAAGCTTTTAGGTTAAAAGCTAACCAGTTAAACTGTTATCAAATTTCATTGAAAATCAATATTAGGGAGTTGTGCCTGTAAAAAAATTTAAAGGGAAGTGATCATAAAGGATACTTACCCAACTATTAGAGATAGTTTGTCTTTTAAGGGTGATAGGGTGAAACTTAAAAGAGTATTTGTAGAAAGACAAGTATGTTCGCTAATAGATTTTTGGCGACTTTACTAGGGAGCACTCACAGTGTAGACCTATTTTTAAATGCTTTCTTTTATGAATAAGATATGTTCCTACCAGCTGTGGTGATACCAAAATATGTTCCTACCAGATCTTAACTTCCAAAATACCCAAGAGGATATAATTTCTGATTTGAACACTGTTGCTTGGAATTTAAAGACAAGCTATCACCAGTATCAAAAAGTTCTCCTAGTTTGAGAAGAAGAGGAAGATATAGGAGAGTGGCTGAGGGGGATCCCAATTGCCCAAGAGACACAAATTGTTGACAGAGCTATCTAGAGGCAATAAAAGAATATAATACTAGATTCTCGACCATATACCAGGTCCCAGACGAAGGAAGGCATTTTTTAAACTTTTTATGAGAGCTTGCAAAATATCCATTTTCTGACCTCTTACATCTCAAATCCCAAAGCCAAGAGTAGACCTACTTACCCTCCTAAAGCCTATTTGAATACTTCTCCATCTAGTAGTGTCTGGAAAGCTTTGACTCTTTCTGGTATTCAAGCACCACCACTAGTAACAATCTTTCTAGTTGCAGTCATGGCTCAACCATGGGGTGCAACAGTTGGTCATTTAAATTTAAGAGCTCATCATCCTCTCCCTAAAGGTATTAAAGAAGTCTTGCCTAAATTTTCTGAAGATGGAAAAGTCTTGGTAGATGAACACTTGAATGCATTCAATGTGGATACTGCCATTTTGGCAGTGCATCATGAAGATGTAGCCGTCGGGCTCTTTGCACAATCCCTCTCAGAGGGAGTTGTAGAGTGGTTTGGTCATTTTCCCACCGGGTCTATCACAAACTAGAAAACCATGAAGACTGTATTGAAGGATGTTTTAAAGGGGCTGATGATGAACATTCCCTACCAGCACAATTAACACGAATGAAGAAAGAGATTCATGAACCAATGAGAGACTATGTGGCTAGATATAACAAATTTATTCACAGAATTCTTTCTGTCAAAAGACCGACCCCAGAAAACCAACAATGTTTCTTTGTAAACTCTATGCCCCCGAACATACGTTTTCACTAAAGAAGGAGTAGAACAGCTGATTTAGCTATTGCCCAAGGTCAGGCCACTGAGTTAGAAGATGATCTTATTACAACAGGGAAATGGAGAAAGGACATATAGACTCCTCACTCTCAACCTTCTACTTCTACTCCTATGGACCCAGTTGTTCAGAGACTTATGAATGATGTAATTGCCTTGAAGAGGCAGTTACCAAAGCAAGGATCTTCATTTCCTTCCTCTTATCAAGATATTAGTCGAAAGAATCCTAATCAATGGCATGGCAAAGCCCCCTTGCTGCCTTCTGATCAACCAAGATTTTCCCTATAAGCTTCACCAAAAGAGGCTATTATGTGTTCTTTTCACCTGACAATGGATCATGATGGTAATTCGTGCCTAGATATGCAAAGACATGTACAAATGTAAGCCACAAAAGATGTGTTAGAGGAATGTACTATAGAAGAAGTGCCTCAAGACAGACCTGGCGACTCTAGATCATACTACTTAGAATACAAATTTGACTCAAAAAGAGGAGATATTCTGGTAACTCTTGAGGATCCCACTTGTGCCATGCTTACTCAAAATCAAAAGGATTCAAGGAACACTCCAACATCATCAGGCACTTTTTAGAAGACCAGAGATCCTGTAATTAATTCTTTTTCTCCCATTCCTTGGACTCTTGATGTTAAGGTTGCACAAAAAGATTCTGGCACATCCTCTTTTGATATCGTAGAATTTTGTAAGTCTTCTGCTATCCAAATATCTCCTACTGAATATCTGAGACTAAATCCCAAAGAACTTGATAATTTGGTCAAGTACATCAAAGGGGACCTTCCAAATTCATCTCAATCTAATCAGTGTACTGTAAATCAAATTGATGACCCAGTTGACTCTCCCACAGTTGTTTCACCATTTGCTATGAATCAGAGTGATGCTGCCACTACTTCTACCTTAGAATTGAAATGTGAAGTTGATAAAATTAGAAAGTCTGACCCATTTTATATTTCTCTACTCCTTAATAGTCTTAAATTGAGTAATTTCATTATAGACTCAGGCACCTCTGATAAAATTATGCCATCTTTTGTTTCCAAAGCTTTAGGCTTAACCATGACTAAAACTTTTGGGAGGTGCTATTCTATGGATGGGAAATAGGTACCCTTAATAGGTCAAGTTAAATATGCCTAAGCTATTTTAGCTGCTTATCCCAATAAGAGACTCAAATTGACCATTTTAGTAGTAGATATAGTTGCAAGCTATGGGATGCTATTGAGCATAACTTTCTACAGAGACATGGATGGGGAAATAAAGATGGATTGGTCAGAATTTGTTATCCCTATTAGAAAGAAAAAGGTCAAACTAGAACCTAAAGCTAAAAATAAATACACTGTAATCCCATCTAATGATCCCAAGGCGCAAATCCTATTCCAAGACTGTGAGTTTGGTAACTACATGATTTTCTCAGATGAAGCTCCTATTTTTGTAGACTGTGGGGAAAAGGAGAAAATCTAGTTATTGAAGTTTGATGGTAGTTGTGCCAGTGCAGGCTCTGAAGCTGGTGTAGTCTTTAAAGGCCCGAATGATCAATATATCCCTTTCTCTTTTAAATTGGATTTTAAAAATACTAATAATACTGCCAAATATGAGGCTCTATTATTAGGGTTGCAAGAGGCAAAGACACTGGGAATCAAGGAAATTGTTGTGAAAGGTGACGCTGAACTGATTGTTAAACAAGTGAAGGGTCAATTTATAGTAAAAAATGAACGCCTGAAACATTACAGAAACTTAGTGTGGGATGAAATTAATTCTTTTGAAGCTTTTTCCATAGAAGTCATTCCCAGGAGTCTCAATACAAGAGCTGATTCCCTAGTTGTATCAACGTCACTACTACTCCCTCACCCAGACTTTAAAATAGACACATACAGGGTTGAGATGATATATAGAACTATTGTTCTGAATAACATTGAACATATGCAAGTTTTTGAAGATGATGCCTGAATTAAGGATTTCATGGCGTTTATAGAATTTTTCTCATCCACCTACTTTGAAGGAATGAACAAAAATGGTGAAGAGCCTAATTTTGAGTCCTTACCAGAAGAAGAAGTTGTCCAGCTGAAGAGTAATAAAATTCCCAAGGGTTTGGTTTCCTTAGAAAACTTGTTTTCTCAAAAAGATGATAGTTTCATTTCAGGGAAAAACACTCAATCATATGTGCAAAAAGAATATGACAAAGTGAATATTGGTACTACAGCCGAACCTAGGTGCATATCTGTAGGTAAGACTCTGTCTATTTAGGAGAAGAAAAATCTTTAGATCTTGCTGACAACCTATACAGATGTGTTTTCTTGGGACTATAGTGATCTTAAATATTTTTGGAAAGGGAAATTTAGCTATCATATCCCTCTTAAACCTGAGTCAAATCCCTTCAGGAAAAAGCTGCGAAGTTACTATCCTAGAGTTTCTAAAGCAATTCTGAAAGAAGTAGACAAGATGCTAAAAGCCAGAATCATTTACCCTATTCATCACTCAACCTGGATAACAAATATTGTTCCTGTCATAAAGAAGAAAGGAAAAATAAGGATCTATGTAGATTTATAAAATCTAAACCAGGCCAGTCTAAAGGATAATTATGCCCTACCAAAGATGGAACATGTTCTACAAGCGATTGCTAGATCAAGAATGATGTCTCTACCTGATGGGTTTTTAGGATATAATCAGGTGAGTGTGTCTGATGAAGATAAACAGAAGACTACTTTCACCATGCCATGGGGAACATTTGCCTATAATATAATACCCTTTGGCTTGATTAATGCAGAGGCAACTTTCCAAAGGGCAATGGATTCTTCCTTTGCTGATTTGAAAAATAGAATTATAGTAATTTTCTTGATGATTTGACTGTGTACTCTAAAAGAAGGAAACATCATGTTAGAGATCTCAAATCAGTCCTATAGAGGTGCAGAGACCATGGCATATCACTTAATCCTAAAAAATCTATTTTTGGTGTGACTGAAGGGAAGCTGCTGGGCCATATTATGTCCAAAGAAGGGATTAGGATCGATCCTGAGAGGGTAAAAGTGATTCAGCAAATCAGTATACCTTCAACCAGAACAGGATTCAAATCTTTCTTTGGCCAAATTAACTTCTTGAGAGCCTTTGTCCCAGACTTTTCTGAATTAGCCAGGCACATCGTGGGAATGATGAGTGAAAAACATCCCTTTAAATGGACAGAAGAGGGTAGAAAAGCTTTTAGTGTGACCAAAACTGTTGTAGCAAATGCCTCAGCTTTAGTTTACCCCAACTACAAAAAAGATTTCATCATTTACTGTTATGCTTCCAATCACACTTTGTTAGGAATTCTAACCCATAAAGATGTTTCAGGGAATGAAGCGCCCATCACTTTCATGAGTACACCATTAAAAAAGCATGAACTAAAATACTCCCCCATAGAGAAACAAACCTTTGCTATAGTGAAATCAGTTAAGCAGTTTAGATTCTATGTCCTTCATTCTCATTCCATAATTTATGTCCCTGATTTAGCAGTGAAAGTGCTTCTCATGCAACAAGAAATAGCCATGAACAAGAGAGCAACATGGGTGACAAAGATCCAGGAATATGAGTTTACAATAAATCCCACCAAACTTGTCAAGGGAATGGGGCTCTGTAAATTTATTGCGAAAAGTGTAAGTCAACTTGAAAATCCAGAATGTGAAACATCTCAAGTGTTGTTGGTCAGTTTGACAGATTCCTGGTTCTATGACATTGCTTATTTCCTAACTTATAGAGAATATCCAGAAAGACTGACGCCTAAGGAGAGACAAAATTTAAGACTTTAGGCTGCAAAATATGTAATATGGCAGGGTGTATTATATAAGAGAGGCCTTGATGACACATTTCTAAGATGTGTGGATAAAAGTCAGAAATTACAGTTGCTTAAAACTTTTCATGAAGAGGCCTGCAGAGGTCATTTCTCATCTACTGTGACAACATTCAAAATTCTTTGAAATTGTTTTTACTGGCCAGGGATGTTCAAGGATGCTTATGCATTCATCAGAAACTATGAAAAATGCCAGTTATTCTCTGGGAGACCCCAATTAGCTGCCTTTCCTTTAAAACCAGTTGTGGTAAGTGAATCGTTCAAGCAATGGGGAATCGATTTCATTGGGCCTGTTAATCCTCAGTCAAGTGCAGGTCATGTTTACATCTTAACAGTGATCAACTATTTCACTAAGTAGGTCAAGGCCATCCCAACCAAGAAAGCTAATTCTCAAGTGGTGTGTGATTTCTTAAAAGATAATATTCTGGTACATTTCAGAGTACCTCAGAAAATTGTAGCTGATAATGCTACTTACTTCTCTTCACAGGAGCTGTCCCTTTTCTGTTTTGATCATAGTATCTCTCTAGCTCATTCATCAGATTATTTCCCTTAGGGAAATGGGCAGGTCGAGTCAAGTAATAAAAATTTGATAATGATCATGAAGAATTTGGTAGATGACAGTGGCAAGAATATTTGGCACAAGAAACTTTATGAGGCTCTTTGGGATGATAGAATTACTCCCAAGAGAGCGATCGACATGGCACCCTTTGAATTGGTGTATGGGATAGGTGCACAAGTCTCAGTTCCTTTGGAAATTTCAGCAACTAAACTGTAGATGGCCATTGAAGACCAAACATTTAAAGACTCTTTGGAGAAAAGGATCACGTATTTGCATAGGCTGGAAGAAGAAAGAGAAGATTTGATTGATAAAATTGCTGAACATCAGGACAAAGTGAAAAGTATATTTGATAGGAAGGCGAGACCCAGAATTTTTATGAAAGGAGATGAGGTCTTGCTATGGGATAAAATGAAAGCCCCAAAAGGTTCCCACAGTAAATTTGAATCACTTTGGAAAGGGCCCTTTGTTATTACTGAAGAACTGGGAACCAACGCTTTTAAGCTGGCGTACCCTGATGGAATGATCTTGCCATTTTCTTATAATGGGAAAGATCTCAAATTGTTGAAGCTCTAGTTTGGTTTCCTGTGTTATGTTGTATATATTAGTCTTATTTTTCTTCAGGTTGTGTGTCTTTCCTTTCTCATGTGTTTTTCTAAGCCCTTTGCAGCAGTTTGTGAAACTAGAGTTTTTGAGTTCTCTAACTTTTGAGAAAAGCCAGTCCCCAGTCAGAGCCAGTGTTAGTCCAAGTCTGGAACTTGTCCTTGTTTTTGATTTCTAAGGTCACCATATTATTTTTGTGAATCTTAAAGCTTCTTAAGTCCTCATGTCCAAATCCTCAGCGAAAGTGTCGACCCTGTGGTCTATCCATGTTTGTGGAATTAGAAAAATCATTTGCTAAATTTTTTTCTTGAACAAGTTTGAGCATACTTGAACAACCTTGAACTTAGTTCATGAGTGTTCAAGAGTGTTCAATCTGGTTCATAATTTTTATGAAGGATTAGCAAGTGAATAAAGTCATCACTAAAAAGGGGGCCTCATGTTTGCAGTGTGCAAAATTTTAATTGATCGAAGTTGGGAATCAGTGACTAAGCATGGAATATTTTGTTTAAGGATGAAGGCAGGAGATTAAAATAGGAACAAACTTGAACAGTGGTGAACACATAAGAACACCATTGAATTTAGTTCATCCACGTTCAAGAGTGTTCAGTGATTTTTAAAAGTGACACGTGGCAAAAGAAAAGGACTATCATTGTCACCCAATTGTGGGCCCTATCTAGAAAGGATTTTAATGAAGAAAGGTATTGGCGGAGGTTAACTATGTTCGAGCTATCAAATTTATGATGAATTCATGCGGCATAAAAGTTTGTACAAGTGGCATTAATTGTTTGCATGCATGAATGGTCACTTCATTCTCTGAGCTTTTATTGCCTTAATGATGGGCAATTAATTATCAAATCCATGGTATTTCTTATTTAAAACCCTTCTTAGCATTCATTATTTTTGAAATGTTGTCACTGTCTATATGCGGGTGGATTGAAGGTAAGGGTTTTTGGAGCTCCAGTTGTAGAGATTTCTACAGTGATTAAGGTAAGTCAGGCTATAATCCCCACACTGTTTTAATTTAAGAGCTTGTGGGATATGTGGAAGTTTTTGTGATAATTATCAATCTGTTCTTGCAAGTATGAAGTCTATATTTCACTTGTTTGGAAGCGTGTCTAGTCTAGTATGTAAAAATCCCATTGTGATAGACACGGATTTAGAAGGATATGATGTAGAAGGAATTGCTGATAGGATTACTAAGTCTATAGAAGAAAATGTTCCTTCTCTCAAAAATTTTAGTAGTGGGTTATGCATAGCTACTTCTTTCCCTCCTGCAGTAGTTTGTCTTGAGCTAGTTCATGAGTGTATCCACAATTATGACCAGCGAACCAAATCAATTCTCAAGAAAAATGGTGAGGTATTGTTGGCTGTAAATAGAGAAATTGTTTCTTTGGCCTTCCAAATTCAAGAGCAAAATTTTTCCACTTTCTCTCCTGCGCAGTCCCTTGTTAAGTTCAAACCAATTGCAGATGAAAATCGCACCTCAATAGCCAAGAATCAGTTATTAAATTCCCAGAGGGGAGGATCCCATTTGCCCAAAAATCTCAATAGAAGTCATGTGCACCTGTATATTAGTGATTTCATGGTGATGTTGCATAGAGTCAGAGGGTCACCTAAGGCATTTTTCTTCTTAGATTGGTTGTTCTATTATATTCAGATTGTTTCAGAAGGAAAACAGAAGTTGGATTGGGCTGAATTAATTGCAGACTCTATGAGAGAACAACTAAACAATTCCAAACTCACTGGATGTATCTTTTTCATGTCTTCTTATCTGATGTATTGTCTAGCCTATAGTAGGAAATGGGATGGGATGATTCATGAGCCTTGGATAGATGGAATGTGTGTTTTTTAGTATTTCCCCATTCTTCATAAAGATAATGTAATTCAAAACTATAGGAGGGTGCATGATAATTTTATGGGTAAACTTTGTTTTGAGATGACTGGAGATTCAGCCAAAAGAATGAGTTCAGAAGCTCAACAATTTGTGACAAGATTTGGGAGTTTTTACATTCAGTTTCCTAGGTTCACTTATATTAGAATTGGTGGTTTTGAATATTCCCTTGCAAAATTACCTAGGTATGCCTTTGATTGCTTTATCCTTGCAGAAGTTTGTAGGCAGCTTGCTACTGTGCTTAAATGTTTTCTTCCTGAAGAAGGATGTGAGAAAGTTTTCCCATTACAGCTAGGTAAATTTTAATGCTTGACTATTGAAGATGCAATAAGTATTCCGAGTGACCTTAGTCATTTTGATTTCAAGTATTACATGGAGAGAATAGGCTTTGATAACAAAAACTTTGCTAGTGGGAATCTAGGCCTTAGATCTCATATGTTCCCAGTTCCCCATCTAAAGGATTCCTGGGAAGATTGTGCAAATGAATCCCAAGTTATGAAGAGAGGTCATAGTACACTCTGCATATCTCAAATCCTATCTAGGAGATTGTAGTTCAATATAGAAGGGGTGGCAGATGATGGTTCCAACTTAGTCGATCCCAGTTTCAAAAGGCTCCTGGAGAATGAAGAGTTTGATATTGACTGGTCAAGGGAAGAGGAAGATGACATTAAGTGCAGGACACAACATGTACTTAAATTAACCAAGGAATGGCTGCAAACAAGAATAGAATAGTCTAGTCCTAACTCAATTGGAGTTAAATCTTCAATTTTATTTTCCTCCCCCTCTGTTTCTAATCCTCATAAACCATCTCGTAATGCAGGTTCCTTAGATAAGCAGCGAAATAAGGATTCCAAGAAGAAATATGTTGTAAAACTTTCCCCTGTGGCCTCACCTTGGCGCATTACCAAATCAAGATCCTAATCATAGAAAAAGGGAAAGAAGACTCAAGAGAATATACAAACAGTCAATTTGGAGGATGAAAAATTTGGGGATTTAAACTACCAAATTGGGGAAGATGAGAAAATTGGAAAAGATCTTGATGATGTGACTCTGGATTTAATGGATACCCCTGCTAAGACTGGTGAATAATCAATAGAAACAAATTATACACCAATATGGTTAACCTCTTCAGTGAATAAGAAATGGAGCTTGGTTCTAGTATCTATTCTAGTGCAAGATATAGTCAGCAAATATGCTCAAAAGACTCCCAAGGTCAAGAAAGTTAAAAGTAAAACATGTATGTTTGCTGATACTAAAACTGGGAAGTGGGAAACTGAAGTAGCCACCTACAAACCAAAGGAAGAGAAACAAGATGTTGCAGTTGAAGACTTTGAAGTCACTAAAATTGAATTAGGGACTATGGATAGAAAGGGAAAGAATCACCTTTTCAAAGAGATGACCCAGCATATGTCGATAACATCATGGCAGGATAGTAAGGAAAATAAAGAACTGAAGCAGACAATAGTCTCACTCTCTCAGTTCATAAATACTTTCTACAACTTTGACACCATGCCACTAACCCAATCTTCATAGGTTTTTGACCCAAACTCGGTAGAAAGTAAAACTTTGTTGAATCAAGTTCAGAGGGGTCAAACACTAGTCTCCTCAGTTGATGAGTGGATGTCCCAAGTGCTTAACAGTGGCCAAGAATATATCAAATATTCACACTTAGTTCTTCATGACACAGAGGCCATAATGGGAGAATTGCAAACCCAGCGCTAAGTCTGGGATGGAGAGGAGGAAAAATGGGTGTCAGCAATGACAAAGTTTATGGAGATAGAGAGCTATGGTTTCAACAAATTATGCATGGAAAAATCCCTAAAAGGTGTTGAGGAATCCATTTTCTTCATCCTTAGGAATAACATCAGCTGGTGTATCTCTCTAATAAGGGGCACCATTATAGAAAAAAAAGAATATGAGTCTGAAGCTAAGAAAATTTAGAAGGCTGCCTTGAATGAGTTGAAAGTGATCAATTTCACTTATACCTGTCCATCAATTTATGGTGAGTAGGAATTGAAGGGTGCTCTAGAAGCTTTTGACTCAGTGATAAAGATTATGAGAGAAAATATTAATCCTAAAGCCTCTAACTTAACTTAGATGGAAAGGATCAAATCTATGCTATATATGTGTGTAGATCAGCTGCCCAATGTCATAGAAAAGGTGAAGAAATTGAAGTGGAGTAAAGAAGCCTCAATGGCCTGAATAGTGAACTCTAAGATCCCACATCTGCCATTCGCGAAGGAGCTGGTCCAGGCATATAAAGAATGGAAACCTGCCCAATCAGTTACGGAGGAAGAAGGAAGTCCAGCAGGGAGTGAGGATCATGCTATGGACAAGGAGCCAGATTTAGTTAATTAGTTTTTACTTGGTTAACATGCAAACTCTTAAGGATGTGTGTCCTTTTTTTGCTGGTTCAGTTATATAACTAATTGCTCGAGAGGTCATGTTTTTCAGGAGACCTCTCGGTGATCTAATACTATATATTTGGTTGTTAAAACTTTTAAAAGGTTGGGAAAAAAACTCATCACTAGTAGATAATCGATTTTGGTGGTGATATTTTTGTTTTTGAGAAGGTTAAAGGAACAGATAGTAGTAATTGAATGTTATTGAAAGAATAGAATTCATGCAATTTCCTGTGTAGTAATTTTTGAAATATATTATAGTGAGTTTTATCAAATCTGTGTTATTTGAAAACCAAAAATGAAGTGTCCTATGTTGACATCTTGTTTATCCTATTATGTATATGTCTGTTTGTTCATAATATCTGAATTCTGAATTCTGAATTCTATCTATATTTTGTTATCTTTAGCTGAGAAGTTGTTTATTTTTCACAAAATGCAATCAGGGAAGTAACTGTGTTTTTCTTCCCATTCATTATTTAGTTTTATTTCCTTTACAATTGTTCAGTAGCATATCATCAAAGAATGATATTGCAGCCTTTATAAGCTTTCGGGTTAAAAGCTAACTAGTTAAACTATTATCAAATTTCATTGAAAATCAATATTAGGGAGTTGTACCTGTAACAAAATTTAGAGGGAAGTGATCATAAAGGATACTTACCCAACTGATAGAGATACTTTGTCTTTTAAGGGTGATAGGGTGAAACTTAAAAGAGTATTTGTAGAAAGACAAAATTGTTCGCTAACACTAGGTTGAAGATGTTTTTTTGGGGATTTATAGCGCTTTTGGTGAGTTACTCTCGATATACCCAGTTATGGCCTCAAGAATGACACTCACTTATGCATGAATATGTGTTGGAGTGTTCCATGACTTGGATATGCCTGAATCTATTGAGATAAATTCAAAACTTTTAAAATGGATATAAAGTATTGAGTATGATTCCATTTTGTTTGCTTGCCTCCACTATAAAAAGCCAGGTTGCTTGGTAAAAAAAATCCTTCCAAACCTCTTAAGGATAAGACCATGAAAAAAAAAATTTTGGCAAGTGAAAGTGTACATAAAGGAGGATAATCCAACTAGACCTTCTATTGATGAAGACCTTGACATCCCAACAAAGCTTATGTGGACGAATCTCCTCAGAAAGAAAACAAGAGGAAGAGGGAAATAGTCTTCAAGTCTACAGAGGATAAGAGAAACCCCCCAATGGATGAATCCCAGGATCGGGTTCATTTAGTGGAATATCCATATGAAAAGAGTGGAGAACAAGGAGGAAATATCAACCACTAAAGAGGAATCAAGCCAGAAGGATCAGGACATATAGGAAGGGGAGATTCCATAATCAAGTGGAGAGGATGAAAGGTTTATATCCAATTCTAATGGACAGGAAGATACTTTCTAGGAAGTGCAACTTTGCAACATACTTAACCTAAGATTAAAGGATAGCTCTCAAAATGGTGTGTATATAGTAAAGAGTTCATATCTAGAGTCTGACTCAAATCCCAAATGGGGAGATGAAGCTAAAGTGAGAAATTTTTTAAAAGGTGATATGGAAGTTCCCAAGTCTTTCTTGCTTCCCCTTCCATGGAGGAAAAAATCAAAATGTAATAAAACCTCGAAGAAAACTCCGAAGACTATCCAGACCAGAAGTATGGTAGTTGATGTTGGATTTACTTCCTCTCCATCTGGTAGGCCATCAAACTCTAAAAAAAGAATCATGGAGGAAAACAATAATATAGTGGATGCTACCCATCTTACCATCGATGAGGTATGTTATTTTATAATGAAATGAAAATTATTTCCTGGAACATTGGAGGATTGAATAGTCCTCATAAACAAGATATTATTAGAAACATGATTAGGGATAAAAAAAACTGATATATTTTTAATCCAAAAAACAAAAATGGATAAAGAAAAGGTGGAATCTATTAATTTTTTAAGAATGGTGTTGTTAGTGGTGGAAGCTCTGAAGGAGCCTCAACTGGGATAGCCACTTTTTGGAATCTTAACAATATTAAAGGTGAAGTTATGATAAAAGATAACAATATGAATTCCATAAGATTTCAACATATCAGAGATGGAACATCTAGGGTTCTATCTAATTTTTATGCTCCCAGTACTAAAGCTGGTAGATAAAAATTATGAAAAAGATTAGATTCAGTTAGGATGAGTTTTAAGGATGAAATTTGGATCATTATGGGAGATTTTAATACCCCTTTAAAAGAATAGGAAAAGTATGGTGGAATCCCCTCCTAGCTAGATAGCAGATTGGATCTAATGGAATTTATCAATTCTCAAGCCCTTCATGATGTAGATGTTCAGGGTCTGAAATATACCTAGACTAATAGAAGGTCTAGAAAGGACTTAATTCAAGTTCTCCTAGATAGAGCTTTGATTTCTAATGATTGGTTACCTCACTATTTTTCTCCTTGTCTACTCACGCTATGGCGGGATCATATCATTATCCCATATTTTCTTGGTTGACTCCATAAAAGGAAAGCACAAATTTCCTTTTAGATTTGAGAAGATGTGTCCTCTGCATCTTGATCTAAATAATAAAATCAAAGAATGGTGGAAAGATTATGTTGAAGGTAATACTATGTTCAGAGTGGGTAAGAAAATTATATTTGTGAAAGGCAGCATTAAGAAGTGGAATAAGGATTGTTTTGGAGATATTTTTTCAATAGAATCTAGCATCATGTCTGATCTCAAGGGTATCCAAGATAGGATTTAGGAGGATGGATATAACTATTTCTATTGACACGGACAATGAAATCTTAAAGAAATATCATGATATCATTCCTAAGGAAGAAACTTTATGGAAGTAGAGATCTCACTCTATTTGGATTTATGAGGGAGATAGAAACACAAGATTCTTTCACATGACTACTTTGAAACATAAAGTAGCTAATAGAATCTCTCACCTTAAGTTGAATAGTTAAATAGTTGAGGAGGACACTATTAGGAGTGATTCTGAGAGATACTTTTCTTCTCTCTTGCCTCAAGCCCCTAATCTCATCTTGAACAATGAGGAGGAATTCTTACAGTGTATCCCCTTTATTAAAATTATCGGTCCATTGTGGGAAAGGACATCTCTAATGCGGTTAAGGAGTTTTTTGGAGCCAGAAAAATCTTAAAGGAAATCAATGGAACCTTCCTTTCTCTTATTCTGAAAATGTTTGGAGCGAATACTATGGACTAGTTTTGTGCCATTAATCTCTGCAATTATTTTTATAAAATCATCTCTAAGGTCCTTACTTCTAGAATTCTTGTTGTGTTACCTGCCATTATCTCTCCTCAACAAAATGGTTTTTTTCCAGAAAGACAAATCCTTGAATCTATCATCACATTCCAAGAAACAATTTAGTCCTTGGTGATGGATAATAAATAGGGATTTCTTCTCAAACCCCTATTATTTTTTTTATTATGGCTGAATTCTTAGGCAGATTCATAGGGAAGATGATGGATAAAATAACTTTCAAAGGTCTTAGTCCTTCCTCTTCTAACCAAGTTTTCTCGCATAAACAATTTTTTGATGATTCTATTTTCATGGGAGAAACATATGTTAAAGAAGCCAAAGCCCTTAAGATGGCTCTTGAAAATTATGGATATGCTTAAGGTCGGATTGTCAACTGGTCTAAAAGCTTCTTATTCTTCATCAATACTCCTGAAAGAAGACATATATAGATAAGAAACATCCTAGGATGCCAAATTGATTCTATTCTCTCCACCTATCTGGGCCTGCCTTTAGGTCAAAATACTTTGGACTCCTTCTAGAGCTCTTTATAGAATAAGTTTCATAAGAAGCTTGCAAGTTGGAAAGGCTCCCTCTTAAGCCAAGTGGGTAAGGTTAGTTGCTGAAAGATTATTTACAAAGTTTTGCAATATATGCTATGAGTATTTTAAAGATACCTATAAAATATGCTGAAGAAATTGAAAATATTCAAAGAAACTTCCTTTGGTTGGGAGTGGAGGAGAAAGAAAGGGTTATTCTAATTTCCTACGAAAAAGTGTGCAAACTGCAAAAGTGGGGGGGACTAGGGCTAAGAAGAATTAGAACCATGAACGATGCCTTGTTATCAAAATAGATAAGGAGAACCTAGAATTCTGGGGGAGGGAGAAAAAACATATGGAATGATAAGTATATGGTAACCTTTTGACCCTTTATAGTTTTCTTATGGCTAATTAAATTCATATTGGGTCTCACATCTGGAAAAATGCTACAAACAATATTAGTAATTTGGCTAATGGGGTCAAATGGAAGATTGGAAATGGTAGGAAGGTTTGATTTTGGGAGGACACTTGGCTCTTAGACTCCCCTCTAATTGATAATCTTGTTTGAAACCCTCATGAGATAGAGTTTAAGATTAAATTTGGTCTGTATGTTCTTGATCACTAGGAGCTAAATCATTGGAAGGATCTAAGTGTTGTCAGTCCTATTCTAAATTAGGTCAATAAATACCTGAACTCTATGGTGGTTAATGAAGAGGAGGTTACTCTGATCTAGAAGCTAAGTACTAATGGAAATTTCACCACCTCCTCTATGGTTAACATGATGTCTCTTACTCATGATCCTCTCCCATGCTGGTCCAAAGCATGGATAAAACATCTCACTCCTAAAATCAACATGTTTTTCTGGATCACTCTTCAGAATAAGATTTTAACAACTGACAATCTCAAGAACATGGGATTTTGTATGCCAAACAAATGATACTTTTGTTTTCAAGAGGAAGAGATAGTTGACCATAAGTTCATCCACCATCCCTTTGTTGGCTCTATTTAGTCCAAAATCTTAAGCCTCTTTAATCTGGCTTGGGTTTTCCCTAATAATGTGCAACAACTTTATGTTTCTTGGTTGTTTCCCTTGAATAATTCCTCAATCAAGGCTCTATGGAATCTCTCTATCCCTCATATGTCTTGGGGAATATGGAAGGAGGGGAATGAAATATTTTTTCATGATAGATCCTCCCCTTCTCAAATTGTTTTCCAAAAGATCAAAAGAGCTATTCTTGAAAATATTTCTCTTTTAGGAGAACTTAGCCCTCCTTTGTGTAAGAATGATGAAAGCATCTTTAAGCTATAGATAATTCAAGGTAGATTTAAAGATAGCAGATCTTCTACTAGAAAAGAGGATGCCACTTGTGATTGTCCCCCAAAAGGTTGGATGGAGGTTAATTTTTATGGGGCCTCTAAGGGGAACCCATGACCAACTGGATGTGGAGGAATTTTAAGTGATGAGGCTGGAAATTGTGAAGAGATGATAGCCATGCCTATTGTGGTTCAGACTAATCATGTGGTTGAATCTATGGAAGCTTACCAGAGTATTCTATTAGCCTAAAAGTGGAATTGCAAAAAATATGGATAGAGGGAGACTCAAATAATATTATTAAATGCCTTAATAAAAAATGCTCTCCTTCTTGGACTATAACAAATATTGTACATGCCTCCTTGGATATTATAGCCTCTTTTGAGGAATGTTTCATCATGCATAGGTATAGGGAAACTAACTCTATTGCTGATTGGATGACCAACAAGGTAGTAAATGTGGAAGAAATGTTGAAATGGTGTGGAGAGGATTGCTTGTTATACAGTGTGAAATAATTAAAAGATGCATACCGACTTCAAAGAAGGCATGTGGAAATCATCACAGATTATAATGAGAATTAATATGACCTGGATATTAACTGTAAAGTATGACAAGAGAAATGATCATATCACAAAGTATTGGGGCCTAATTATTTCCCATAGATTTTTGGTTGCTAATGTCATTCTAAATCTTGTCTTTATCTAGTCTGGTGTTACTAACTTGCAGAAAAATAGTAAGAAGATAAATTAGAAGGCTGGTTGTAGAATGGGAGGTAAGAAAAAGTACTTTGAATTGGTGACTTGAAATAATTGGATAAACAACAAGGAAGTGTGAGATATTCTAAAACAGGGGCGTTTAACAAATTACATAGAGAGGTTGCCTTGTCATGATTTGACCATTACAAAGCATTTCATTAATCATTGGATGAACACGAAGTTAACTATGGGGAAATAGAAAATAAAGGTAGATGAATCTCTCATTTTGGAGGTCATTGGTCTCCCAAGAGAGGAAAGTAAATTCTACAAGGACAAAAAGATCACTGATGGGGCTGTTAAAAGATTCCTAGAGGAAGAAAAAGAATTAAAACATATGGTAAAGTTAAGTAATTCGTATTACTCTCCCAAAAGAATTACTAGGTCATGGAGAAATTTTTTTTTTTCTATCATGAGTTACATAACCCTTGATGGTAGATATACTAGGTCTTATGGGTATCACTTTGTTATTTTGAACCATTTTCTCCATGGGGAAAAAATCTCTTTCCCTCGTGATTTGTTGAGCTCTCTGAATTTTACTATGGATATGATTGAGAACCCCGAGGGGGATCATGCTATGCACCAAGGTTTAATGGTTCTAATTTATGGCCATCTGAAGGTCATGGCTATTGATCACCCTTAGTGTGTTGGCTCTAATTCAGGAAATGAGGACTCAGATGAAGAGTACTCTACTAATTAAGACACTGAATATGCCGTCAAGGATGATACTAACTCCTCCTTTGGAGACAAGAAGCTAAAGAAAAGGAAAATGAAAGGTAAGGTAAGACATGATACCTCTTCCTCAAAAAGGGTTCAAATAAAAGAACTAATAAAACCTATGTTATTTACTCGTCGACTGATGAAGACGAGGAGGATGATGATAAAAATGAGGATGATGAAGTTTCTACTCAGAAAAAGAAGAAGCTTGATCATAATCTCAATCTCTCTCATGATTATATTTTGAGACTTGATGAAGATATGGGTCCTAAGGGTGATACTGAGAAGGATCATGAGGAAGATTTAAAATAAGGATAGACAGAGCTTATGATAGAGGAGGTTGGGATATGTAAATATATGAATCTGGATTCTAACAGGAATGAGTTTGTTATTCCTAAAATCCTCTCAGCCTCTATTGGAAAGAAGGGGATCAGAAGATTTGTTTAAAATATGGAGAGGATGATTGATGAGAATAACCAAATGAAGCAATACAATCAAAGCTTAGGCAAAAGAATTCAAATTCTGGAAACTATTACTCTAGGTAAATCTCTTCCTAATTACTTTCAAGAGATGAACACGACCATTGGGATGGAAGAGGATATTTTTTATGCTTATAGTTATAAATTTAATGCAATGGAAAACAAGATTACCACTCTTGAAAATGTTGAGGTTGTTAATAATATGGAGAAAATCACTGCTATGGTAACAAGGATTTTGAAAATGGAAGACTACTTGAAGAAGCTTTGTGAGAAAATCTATAAGATTATGAAGACCTCAACAGACCATCTTAATATTCTTGTTGGGAATCTTGAGCAGTACAAAAAAGCTATGGACAGGGATACTGACAAAGTCAAGTTGGGGTTTTCCTCAGGCCCAGGGAAAATAACCAAATCTAGCATGAATAAGAAAAGGATTGAAGATAAAGACCTAGATGAGCTCAAGAAGACTATTTTTGATTAAGGTAAAATCAAGTTTTGAAAGGACTCCAAAACCTTGTACAAAAGAGAGCTAAAGATAAGTAAGAACAACCCTTACAAACATGGAAAGCCTGCTATGAACAAAAGAGTAGGACCAAAGCAAGCCACCCAAACCCAAAAAACAAAAGACTGTCAAAAAAGCACAGCAACCAGCACAACTTCCAACATTACAACAACAAACCTTCCAGTAGAGAGACCAGCTTAAAGCATTTTTTCATAGGCTTCCTCAGCCTCTTTTTGCATATTTTCCATTAAGACAATGGAGTCCTTTAGCTCTTTCATCTCTTTAGGGATCTCTGGAACTTTCCTTTTTATGCTTCTTCGGGTTCTAGTGCTTGGGCCTGAGCTCTCAACAGCATCATCAATCATTATTTTTGTTCTTTCCAGTAGGCTCATCTCCAAGTAAGCATATAGTGCTTTGAGATTTTGGATGGAAACATTCAGCCCTTCATTACTGTGCTTGAGAATTATACTAATCATGTTGCCATTATGACTAATTTGGGCTTTTATTTCCTTCATCTTATCTTCAACAAGAGTATTAACCTTAGCAATTAGCTCATCCTCTGTGTTATTATTTCTTACCTTAATCAACACCTCTTTCTCCATTTCCACCACCTTAGAACTGATAGGATCCATAGCATCTTGCATATCCTTAAGGTGCTATTTCATAGTATTCATTTCCTCCCCAATCCACTTCTCCAAGCTAGTCTCGTGGTCTTCCTTTCTCATAGGGATTCTCTCATCCGCCTCAAACCCTACCATTTTAATTTCTACTTTTTCTTCTTCCTATTATCATTATTTAGGGTCCAATTCTCCTTAGGTTTAACCTTAGTGATCTCCACTTTTTTTCCTTGTTCTCCTTTTCCTCTTTTTCTTTTTCTTGGTGATCTTCATCCATCTCCCTATTCTCTGCTTCCTCATTCTGACTAATATTACCCTCCTCCATTCTTTCATCCTCAGCATTGTTAGAGTTCTCTTTCTCTTCAACTCAGTCGATCTTAATTTTACCAGAGTCATCCTCATTAGTCTCAGGCTCAACCTCATTGTCCTCTTCCTAGGTCTTTTCCTCTTTTGTATTCAGGGGATTAGGGCTAGCCTCCTTCTCTTCCCTAAAATTCTCCTTTTCCTTATTCTTTCTTTTTATCCTCTTCTTAGGTTTATCCTTCTTCATTTCCAGTTTTAACTTCTTGAGATTCCCTTTAACCCTTTTAGGGATAGGATATGGGATTTGATTTTTGACATACTCAGAGATTAATAAAATAAAACCTTCATGGAGCACAGGGTTAGAAGCATTTTTCTTGTGTTCCAGAATACTGTTATTCAAATAACTCAATAGATAGTAGGGGAAAGACACAAGCTTCTTATGCCTAAAGTGATTTGCGAAAACAAAATGCAGGTTGTAAATTTTTGAATACCAACCATCCAAAGTAAAATATTCTATCATCACTATAAGAATATCAGCCCAGTGGGTTTTTATCTTTTTAATATCTACATAATCTCCTGTACCTTTAGTCAGAAGGGCTTCCTCTTCTTCATTCTTCGGGAAAATTTTAAAGGCTTGAGATCCTATCCTTTTATCGTCCTTATAGAATTTCATACCTTCTACTGAAAGCCCCGTAATATCAGAGATGAAATTCCAAGTAAGATGGAAATATTTCCCCCATAGATTAACCTTCCCATTCCTCCATCCATCCATGAATTTCTTCATGATCTCCCTATCCGCTCCATGCAACTGCTCCATGTACTGAGTGACACCTCCCTTTTTAAGTCTCTTCCAGACCTTTTTCTTCAATTTCCACTACGAACAATCCATAGGCTCCTCCCTCTTAAGTCCACCTCCCATTGTTGTAGAATTTTGAATTAACAGAGTTCGGTTATGCAAGGACCTAACAATATTTTGATTTCTTTGGTTTTGAATACCCTTTGTTACCCACAATACATGTGATAAGACAAAATCAATCATACCCTCAACCCTCGACTGATAACTAATAGCACATTTGAATTTAACTCTCATTATCATCATTAATTCTAATTTGAGGTGAGCCTTCATTATGATTTATCTTATTGTACTTGATAAGATTCAAAATATCTAAATTTAGGTCTGCTTCCCCATTCCAAAATATCATTTCCTCTCTATAAAATCCCACCTTAGCAAAGTTGTCTGCAACCTTATTTCCTTCCCGAAACATATGGGATATAAATCTTTCTTGGAAAAGAGGCATAATTGACTTAATTTTATCAATGATGTGAACTATAGTCTAGGAGGCCTTAGTTTTACCTTTTATGCATTTGATTATATTTTGAGAATCTCCCTCTAGCCAGAATTTCACAATTCCCTTCTCCTTTGCCAAAGTAACAACATGAAGGGCTGCCATATCTTCTGCAACATGATTCATTTGAGTTCTAAACGGAGCCACTATTTCTCCTAGACAATTTCCAGCCCAATCTCTTATGCATCCTCCCCCACCAGCTCTTCCCAGATTCCCCTTAGCAGCTCCATCAAAGTTGCCTTTAACCCAGCCAATTGGCAGGGCAATCCATCTAGTATTTTCTCTCAGAGCCTTGTTCTTAACCTCATTACTTTTGGAGTTCCCATTTTTAGTATCTATTATTTATTGAATGTTCAAGAAGTTGAAACTTCTGTTAGAATAGGCATTGAAGTTCTGCACCATACTTCTGCATATTTGATTAGCCACTATAATATGAGAAGAAATTTTCTCTCTGAAGACCCTATTATTCCTCTCTTTCCAGATCTTCCAAGTGAAGTGAGGAAGGAATAATTTCCATATCTCCTTATCATATTTTCCCTTTAAGGGACAGAGCCATTGGTTGACCAACTTGTGGACACTTTTGGGTTTAACCCAGTCCACATTGAAAAATTTACACACTAAACCCCAAACTTTACTAGAGTAGGGGTAGTGGATCATCAGATGATTATTGTTTCAGCTTCAGAGAGACAGAGATAGCATCTATTTGGCATTATAAAAACCTCTTTTACAGAGATTTTCCACCATAAGGATTTTGTCCTGAACCAAAAGCCAAAAAAACATGTTAATTTTAGGAATAAGGTTAGGATTCCAAACCTGAGAAAAGAGAGGATGAGAATCACAAGAGAGCAGAAGGGATGAGGCTGAGGCAACATAGAATTTCCCATTAGAATCTGGGCCACAGATCAAAGAATCCAAAGAGTTTTTAGGAAACCAAGTATTAAGTTGGGTATTGATAAGAGATAGATCACCATCAAAGGATCCAAGGTCCACCCATTTCTCATTAATCCAATAATCAGACACCCTTTCCCCCACAATATCTTGGCAGTATAGAATCACAGACCTCCAGTCCTGGTTGTCACTGAGAGCTTTCCTTCCAGCCATTTATCATTCCAAAAATTAATCTTCCTGCCATTTCCTAGTTTCCATCTCACACCCTTTCTAATCAGCTCTTTCCCTTTGTAGATGCTATTCCAGATAAAGGAACCTGTGACTTCCTTAGGATTAGATAGCATTTCCTTAAGAGATTGAAGATGGTACTTTCTCTTAATTATAGAGTTCCACTCCTTTTATTCTTCAAATATTCTCCAACACTATTTTTCCAGGAGAGCCTTGTTTGTGTTTTTGATGCTTCTTATTCCCAACCCTCCCCACTTTTTGGGTTTACAGACCACCTCCCAAGCAACGAGACTGAATTTATTTTTTTCCTTGACTCCCAACAATAAGAAATTCCTTTGAATTTTTTCAATCATCTCAGCAAAATTTTGAGGGATCCAGAAGGGACTCTATGCATAAACTGGAAGGTTTTGCAAGGAATATTTGAGAAGTTGAACTTTCCCTGCAAGACTAAGGGTACCTCCTTTCCAACCTGCCAAATTTTTATGAAATCTATCAATAATTTTATTCCAAAAGGATTCATCTAGTTTAAGACAAAGAGGAAGGCCCAAGTAAGGAGATGGGAGGTTCCCTATTTGATAGCCAAGGATAGAGGAGATCTTCCTTTGTCTAACTTCAGGTATGTTACAGAAGAAGAGAGAGCTTTTCTCCCAATTGGTTAATTCACAAGAAGCTCTTGTGTAGGTATTCAACGCCATTTTCATGTTTCTAGCTTCTTTAACCAAAGCTTCTCCCATCATTATTGTATCATCAACAAATTGCTCATGAGAGCATCTCAACAAAGTAGAAGAAGGTTGCAACCTAGAAATCTGACCTTTAATAACTAAGCTATGAATATATCTGCCAAGAATTTCAGCCATGATGGCAAAAAAAATAGGGGATATGGTATCTCCTTGCCTCAAACCTCTAGTAGGATGAAATAAGTGAGAGGATCCCCCATTAACAAGAACTAAGGAAGAGACAGTAGTCACCAGCTGCAATATTATTTTGATCACTACTGCATCAAAGCCAAAGGATCTCAACACACAATGGAGGAACTCCCAATCCACTCTATCATAGGCTTTGGACAGGTCCAATTTCATCATAAAACCTTGTTTTTTCAATGCATTAAGAGAATGACTATTCTCATGAACCACCATAATAGAGTCCAAAATCTATCTTCCCAGCACAAAGCCATTATGCTGGGGAGAGATTAGATTAGGGAGAATGCTCAATAATCTTGAAGTAAGGACCTTAGATATAATTTTATATAAATAATTACATAGGCTTATAGGTCTGAAACCATCCACAATGTCAGCTCCCGATTTCTTTGGGACGAGAGCTATAAAGGTAGAGTTTATCTCTTTAAGAATAAATTTGGAACCAAAGAACTCTTTGACCACCGAGCACACATTTTTACCAGTAATTTTCTAGAAGTTCTAGAAGAAGAACATCTAGAAACCATCCAGCCCAGGGGATTTTTCTCCTTCAAAAGAGAGCATAGCCTTCTTGATTTCATCATCCGACGGAATGGCTTTGAGATAAGAGTTGCTCTAACAATCTAGAATACCTAGAATGCAAACAAGGAGTTTTATTTGATCCACCAATCCAAGATTATGGTCTTTAGAAAGGAGGGAAGCAAAATACTCCATCATTTCCTTCCTAATTTCTTCTTCCTTATTGATAACTCCTCTAGGGGTTGATAAAGAGTTGATTTTGTTTGAAGATTTGTGTTTAAGAGCTGTAATGTGGAAGAATCTTGTATTCTTGTCTCCAACTTTGAGCTAGAGAGATCTGGATCTCTGCCTCCAAAAAGTCTCCTCTTTAGCAATAATGTTGTGGTAGTCCACAAGAACCTAATTTTATTGGGATCTCAAATTATCAGTTAGACCCTTTTTTTGAAACATCCTGAATTTCTTTCAATTCCATTTGAGTTTTGCTTTTAGCTTGAAAGATGTCCCCATAAACATTCTTATTCCAGCTTTTGACATTATTCTTAACAATAGCCAATTTCTTGACTACTTTAAACATCATTGTACCATCCACCTCTATATTCCACCATTCTCTGATCTTATTCTCCAAATCAGGGTGGTCCAACCACATTTTTTCAAATCTAAAAGGAGAATTTCTTTTTCCATAAAAAGAAGTAGTAAAAGAGATAGGGAAATGATCCAATCCAATCCTAGAGAGAGAAGAGAGAGAGAAGGAAAATCTTGTATACCACTCTGGGTTAATCAACGCTCTATCAAGCTTAACTTGTATAAGATCTACTCCCACTCTATGATTTGACCAAGTATAGTCTAATCCTTCCAGATCAACATCCATAAAACCTTCCTTATTAATGAATTCCATCAGGTCCTCCCTGCTTTCAACCTGGGATAGGAAGCCTACATACTTATCTTCCTGCTTCAAAGGAGTATTTAAGTCTCCCATTATTAGGAAGTTATGATTATTGTAGATTTTCTTGAAATCATGTAATTTCTTCCAGATTTTAAGTCTACCATTTTTCATGTTAGGAGCATAGACATTAATCAGGATCCATTCAAAATTATCCTTAATACTTTGAACCTTCACTGCTAGGAATTTTTTTTCTTCTTTAAGAGTATGGCAGGCTAAACTAGATTGATTCCATAAGATTGCAAGGCCCCTCAATGCCCTTTCTGAACTACTAGCAATACATATACCATTTTTCATCAACTTGAGTATTTCAACTTTCTCTTTCATCATCTTAGTTTCTTGAATCAAAAGCATATCTAATTTAGAATCTCTAACTTGATTTCTAACTACATCTTGTTTATGAGGACCATTTAGTCCTCTAATGTTCCAAGAGATAATCTTCATAATTTATTTGGGGAACACACCTGATGGATAGTAAGTTGTTTTCCATCAGAAATATTTTGTTTTGCTTCTTCTTCTCTCTGTGATTTTTCTGATTTTCTTCCTCTGTCTTTTTTAGGGGTACCAATGTCAGCTTTATACTGTCCTCTGGTCAAGACTCATGATTTTTGACCCCCACCTTTCTTAGGCAATTTGGAATTTGAATGCCCCATTGTAATGTGCTTTGATTTCTTTCTAGATAATTTTCCATAGATGTTTCCTAATGGTGATATATGTTCTTTCTTTCCTGAACCTTTCTTATAGTTTCCCACCATAGACCAAGAATTTTCCTTATCCTCCTCTACACATTTGTCCATACCCATTATTCCCTGAGGAGAGATCTTCCCCTTTGGATCAGAATCCTATTTCTTAGGATTAGTCAGAGTGTTCTCTTCTTCCAGATTTACCTTCACCATCTGTGATTGTTGGTTTTCCTTTTCTTCCTGACTCTCTCCTTTATCTTCTTTCCTTCCCCTGAAATCCTCCATTTTGGGAATATTCAAAGCTTCCACCTTAGGATTAATTTCTTTCTCTTTGGTTTTAAGATGATCTCCATTTCCATCTGGCAATGGGTTCTGACTTTTTAGTTCTTTTATCTTTTCTAGAGGGTCATTCTTGATCAAATCTTCTTCAGTCTCATTCTAAGATGACCCATCTTTTTGGTCCCTCTCAGTAAACTCCTTCTTCTCTTTTGTACTTTCACTAATCTTCTAGTTCATTTCTTCTTGGTCCCTCTCAGTAACCTCCTTCTTCTCTTCTATACTTTCACTAATCTTCTAATTCATTTCTTCTTCCTGAGGAAGATGATTAGGTTTGATTTCCTCATTTTTCTTTTTCCATTCCATCCTAATACCTTTGGGGTGGTCTTGCACTTTCTTATTTTCCTTGGTGGGTTTCAAAGGACAGTGTTTCACCTAGTGACCCAATTTTTTGTAGGTAAATCACAAAAAGGGCATAGACTCAAACTCCACCTCTTGAATCCAAGAACCCAGCTTTGAATTCAGAGTTGTCACTTGGGGGAGCTCAATATTTTGCTGAATTTTCACACATATCCTTACATAAACCTGTCTAGTTCTTGTGTCTGTCATAGGGTCTATGAAGAGGAGTTCTCCAAAAAAACCAGCAAGTGTCATGAAGATATCCTCATGCCAGTATTCCAATGGCATCCCTAGAAGACGCACCCACATAGGTACTACCTTGAAAAAACTATCATTATAGTTGAGACTAGTCATCCATTTTTGCAAGGACAAAGAAGATTTTCCCATCATCCAAGGGCCCCCACAAAGAACTTTGGAAATGTCTTCACCATTTGAGAATTCAAATGAGAAGAAACCTTTGGGCATCACCGCTACATCCACTTGGCCTTTCAGTTTCCATTTTTTATCCACATAGGATCTAACAATATCTATGTTCAGTCTAGGACCCAAAAACTTCCTGACCAAAGAAGAAGCTATAAGAGAAACAGTATGGTCCATAAGAAAATCAGGAATGTCTATCCCTAAAAATCCCTTACTAGAATTTTTCTAAATGTTAACTTTAAGAAAAAGAGATTTCCCAAAGGGTTTAATTCCAAAAAGACCCGCCCATTTCCCAAGTTTCAGGGACAAGCCATGTGCCTTACCTGCATGTGTCTCATTCCCACTTTCCAATTCTTTTGAAAACTTCTTCTCTGGTCCCAGAATTGGCCCTTCATCCTTGTTGGACCCAAAGACTGGCCCACTATTCTTCTGCTCTGCAACATGTTGTCTATGCTTAGAAGGTCCTTGCTCTGACAAGGATCCCATAGCAGACATAGGACCCTCCACAGATCTGACAGCTCCCAACCTTCCTCCATTTTGTAAATTCAAAAAACTTTCTCCCGCTCATTTCTCCCCTCCTCCTCCTCCTCCCTCTCATTCATTCTCAATGATTTGGAATGCAACAACATCCAAGTTAATTGTTTTTTAAAAGGGTGCAACACCGGGCTCAAGAAGACTATTGTCAACATGGACATAGTGATCTCTAAGGTAGTAAAGCTCCTCAAGAATTTTTAGGCTTTAGACTTCTCTCTATTTTTTGTCTTGATGCCTAGTTGTTTACTATCCTTCTTTCGGTGTTTAGTGTTGTGTGGATTTTTCTTGGCTACTAGCTGTCCTTTTCTAGTTATTTATTTTCCTACTTATTCTATAGGGAGTTAATGTTTTATCCTTTGTAAGTTCTTTGTAAAAGGTTTCATGTCCTTTCAAAACTTTTTTCTAACCTAATCAAAACAAAGTTTCCCATATCATGGCTAAAAATTATGTGAATCACACCTTTATCTATTTTGAGAGATATGACTAGATGAGCCTCATTATTGACTTTCAAACCTTAAATAAATTCATCATCTTCTTATCATCACAAAATTATCATTCCTTCTTGGAGAAAAAATCAATAATCTTTGGAATACAATAAAATAAAATCCAATATTTCATTCCTTCATCCCTATTAGGTTGAAATATTTTAATCAAAGTGTTCCAGACCTTTATCTCTAGAAAAAAATTTAATCAAATTATTGCTTGCAGAACATCAGTCTATCTAAATTAATTAAATCCTATTGATCATATCCTATTTTTCTTGGGATCATAAGTCCATATCCAAGTAGAAGAATATATTATCTAAATCAATCCCTTGTGTTTGCATCATCATAAAGTCTTGTTTCACCCAGGTTTTTATCTCAAAACCTTTAAATTCAATTCAAATCAATCAACCAATCTCAATCAAATCCAATCATCCAAAATTAATCAAATCTAATGAAAATAAAATCAAGTCCAAATCCTTTTCTCCTAGTTTCATCACCAATCAAATTTGAAAAATTGTATCCTTCGTACGTTTCCTTTCCTCTTTCATATTTTGAAGGTCACCATTTTATGGTAGTTACTTGATCCCAATCTAAAAACATGAGGTGCACGAGAGAAAAGATAAACCACAATGATGAGAATCCTTTTTCTCATCACTTCTCATCACCCATGCTCCCAAATAAAATGAATTGGTGCATCAAGATGAAAGAACTACTCAAGTGAATGATTTCTTTAGTGATCCATATAATTTAGAGATGGTTCAGAAGGCCATTAGTCAAAATAGTGGAGATATTTTCCTAAACCTTATCAAGAAGGGTATTACAGTACTTGCTGATTTTGGTGAATCTATACTTGTCCGCAATATCATCGGGGATACAACCACAACCTTAGCTTCTAATGAAACATCATTGCAAGATCAAGGTAAGGCCACTTATAGTGGGACTTCTACATCAATACTTGTATCCACTTCACAACCACAATTTCAATTGACAAACGAATAACTTCAACATATTAGTTTTTTCCAACATGACCTTACATAAAAACACTCATAATATGAAAAACACATCTCATGATATAGATGCTAATGTTTTGAATATTGGGAAGTCATCAGTGCTATTGGTTTCATCATCAAAATTTGTATTTCTTTCAGCTGTCATGAAGACAGCCTCTCAACCAATGTCACAAGAATATCATTATATCCCTCCTCCTATAGTTGGTATGGCATCAATAGGCTTCTTAGCCTCACAATTTGGAGTGGGACAATCTTTTACACCATCAATCACTCACAATAATGCTCCTGATCTAGGCCAACAAGTCAATGAGATCAAGAATCTTGTGCGTAGCCTGCAAAAAAGAGGGAAGAAATAATTCTTCTTTGATGATATATGTCCTTATCCATTTGAAAAATTGATAACCATGCAATTGTTTCCTCCAAATTTTGAGATCCCTAAATTTGATAAATACAAAGGGGAGACATGCCCACTCTCTTATGACCTACATACCCATCCCTAAATTTTGTTGGAAAAATTTTGAGTCCCATTTGTTTTTGTTTCATTTTTTTCTTTTCCTTTCTAGCCATTTCCCATGCCTTGTCTTTCGTTTGTCTTTCTGGTCTTCTTCGGGATCCAGATCCCAAAGTGTTGTCTCTTGGAAGCCAACAACTTCTAGACCTTGGGGTCCAGTCGCATCATCCTGCCCTTTTTTGGAAGGGATGATTGCATTGTGTCCAAAGGTCCAGACTTTGGTGGCTAGCCTATTTCATGGAATGATCAATAGTAATTAATGTTCTCTCTTAGGCATTATTTAATGTCTTTTACTCTGTCATTTTACATATACCACAAAATAATTACCTCTTGGTGAATTGTTTGAAGAGATAAGTAAATTATTTCCTAAGCTAAGATGTTTAAGATAGAAGGTGTAAGAGGTGTGTTTGAAGATTCCTCAGAGCATTTTAGTGATAGATTAAGACAAATTTCAGCTCCCCTTTCCAAAATTCCAAGTTTTAGGTAGGCCTTTGGTTTCCTTGATTTGCATTTTCTATTTGTTTTCTTTTGTTTTTGTTTTTTTGTTGTTTTGCTTCCTTTTCCTTCATCTGCCTTTTTTGTTTTGTTTTGCCCATTTGGGATTTCTGCATGTTGGGTGTTCTTTTTCCCGTGGCATCTAGACTATACTTTCTATTTGGCACATCGTTCTTCCTAGATTTGGTTGTGCATCTCCTTTTCCTTTGTAGTTGTCCTTCTTGAAAGGGAGATGTCTATATTTTTGGTGTACATAGTCTGTAGATAAGCGTCTAGCTATCCTACTCTATAGTCTGGTTAGTTTTGTAAATTTAGGTTCGTAGAGCATTGTAAATTTATGTATGTTTTTGTTCGAGTCTTGTAGAAAGTTGTGAGCTATGTAAATTTAGTTTCTCTTTATGTTGTTAATAGTTAAGGCTATTTATGTACATTGTTGAGTTGTTTAAGTTTTTGTCTTGCTATGCTATGAAGACCATGTGGTTTTGTAGGTTGCTCTTACTGCATGTCCCATGGAGGTAATTCCTAGGGATGCCATTGCCCAAAAATTTTTGCAAGGTCTAAGGACCAAGCTTGTCCAATAAACATGTTTGCCTCTCTAGTTGATGTGTCCTTCTTATTGAGACCAAGAACTAGGTTAGTTGAAAACTCAAGCTTGTTGACGGATTATTTTATATTTTCTCTCTCCTCCATTATTTCCATCTTAGAGGAATTAATTCCCATGTTCAAACATTTAAATTTTGTCCCAAGTGGAATTCATGTCACTCATGCTAAAAAAACTATTGATTAATTGTCATTACTTATCCGAGTGGGTATAAGTGTGTTGAGGTACGACGACAAGGTCACATGTCTTATCGCTGATGTTGTCATCCTTTTTTATTAGGCTCCAGGTGTTTTGGAAACCTCAGACACATCTACCATATTTACCAATCGAGTCATCATTTCCAGTCTTTCTTGTGTGTAGAATAGTTTCATGTGGTTTAGTTTGCTTGCATCAGAGATTATCTCCAGATATTTTTAAGAATATTTTATGATTTTTATATCATGATGGAAAGTAAGTAGTCGTGCCCAAATTACCAAAGCCCATAATCTTTGTTTATAATGTTTATGTATTAACGGTTGCCCAGTTTGAAGGTACATGTTAAAGAAAGAAAGATATGGATTCAGAATCATCACCTCCCAAGAGTCCCGAGCTTCCAAGTGTTTCTAAAAACACTACCAAGAATTCTAAGGTAGAAAAGATATTGGATAAGTTCACATTGACCTAGAAATATAAGAAAGATAGGATAATTCTAGGATCCCAAATTGAATCCACTTTGAAAGAGGTCACAAAAACATATGTCGACACCTATGCCAAATTAAAAGGCCTTATTCAAGAAATCCACCAATAGTGATGGGCCAATGACCCCATCTCAGTTAACTTAGCAGCATCCAGAATCATTCAAGTGACTAGCTTTCCTTACTCAGTGTGAGCACAAGAGCTAATAATGCTCTTGGCTAAATGTTACAACCTGGCCAATGGAGCTGTTGTGTTGGTCTCGCCCAACCCCCTCAGTTACTCAGTGCCCATTGTCTCTTTGGACCACGATGCCACCGCCCAAGGGTGGTGCATTCCATTCATTTCAGGTACTATGGTTCTTACCCAGGCAACCTTGCTAGACCATTTTGAGGGAGAAAATAATCTAGGTAGGTGCAACCTCAATTCAAAATGGATGAAAAGACCGCACCGAGATTTCAAGAAGATGTGGATGGATATCCCTTGCTCTAACTTCAAGGAGCCTATCTAGGATGGAATTATATTTTTGTGCATGATTTTTGGTGATCCTCATGCTCAAGAGTTTTCCCCTTGGATATACTAATTTTTATATTGTATGACCACCAATAAGGCAGGCTTTTATTGGGACAACATTATTTCCAAGCATGTAGACATCTAGATGAGGAAGGCCAGAGGAGAGAACAAGTTCTACATGACTTCCTACATCCTTTGTCCATTGGCCTAACAATATCTTGGAATTTGGGGATTACTCATAGTTGGCATCCTCGAGAATGGGACTACATAGGCCACTCTGTGGGATCACTTTCCCCAAATCAGTGGGATGAAATTTTCCCCAAATTTTGTAGAGTCAACATTGCCTTCATCTTCCATAGGATCAATGGAATCACCAATGATAAGGGATTCAGAATGTCCCTGGAGGCCATGGCTTTAGTTGATTTATGGGGATGTTATTTCATCCAATTCACACAACACACTTACATTCGGGTGTCTAGATTTTATGGGTATCCATTCATGTTTCCCAAGAATTTCAGGAACAGGATCATTTTGTTAGAATTTTGTAGGAAAATATTGGAAGTGCACGCCCTGATGGCCACTAATAAGATCACCTCCATCTCCTTCCCATGTGTGTGCTAGAAATATGCCTACCCCCTTGTCGCAGCCCGTGCAGCAGAGAATGAGCTAAGAAGCCTAAAATTAGCCAAATTTTCACTCAGTTGCAAGGATTAAGATCTGCTTGGGTGGCTAGCAAAGTTAATTCCTCAGGAAATCAATCCCCAAGAGAAACACTTGGGGTATTTTTGGGTGAATTGCCAAGATGATTTTGATGTCTAGAACCAGTAGTACTCTAAGATTCCAAAAGGAATGATGGAACATCTCAACCTCTGAACATTCCCACAAACATTTTCTGATAATGGGTTACTTGAATACCCAGACTACAAAGAAACATGTATTAACAAGATGAACCGCCCTCCGGTAGATTGAGACACTCCTGAAGTTTTAACTATTGAGGTCGTCTCGAGAACAAAGATCCAGCATAGCCACATGTATTTTGCGAAGGCTTACTTGAAGAGTGTCTAATTGGACAATCATTTTTTTGGAGACTCAGGTTCCTTGGTGGAGGAAAAATCCAAATCCCAAGGAAAATAGAAATTTTTTTCTCCCCCTCAAGTCCTAGACCCCATTTTGGCCCCCCATGGTGGAGCAGTGAGATGAAAAGTTGGAAGAGTCCCAGAAATTGTTGGATGCGGGAAACTCCTAAGTGACATTTGGTCTTGGAGACACTCTAGTGGGCTCTTATCCCTCATTAAGATAATCCCCTTCTCTGGCCATATTACTCAGCATAATATGCAATGAGAAGATCAAAGAGGCAGCAATAGTCATGGTCACCAGGGCACCACTCCACAAGAGAAAGAAGCAGAAAGTAGAAAGACCCCCATGGAATAAAGGCTCAGGCCTTGAATCCAGAAGAGTTCCTGAGGTTGAATTTCTCTCCTCCTCCTCTAACAAAATAAATCCTCCAAAAGATCCCTTGGAGATATCACAGATTATTGTTGATAACTTCTTCCAAATCAGTGACCTTGAAGGATTACAGGGTATGGTGGATAGGGTGGTGGAGGAGATAGCGGGACAATAAGATGAGGTCCTCACACAAGAGGAAGTAACACAGGCTGAAGAGAAGATGGCCCAAGAAAAGTAAGATGAATCCCATCCAAAATAAGTCGAAGAAGGAATGACAATAGAAAAAGAAAAATAAGGTGAATGGCTTGAAGAACAATTTTTGGTAAAAGAGGAAACCAAACCCAAGGGAACAACTGTACCCTCTAATGCAGTGAGCCAAAACCCAATAGGAAACTAAGGCCAATCACCACCACATGAGATACCAGCTGATGAGGTCATTAATTCATTTCAATAGGTATATTTGAATGAGCTGCCTCTACAACCACCACCATCTAGCCCACCAACAAAGGATATCTTGGGAGATGGTGTGGAAAGGAGAAAGGAAGTACAAGTGAAGATCCTGGAAACACAGACGAAAATGCAACAAAGGGAGAACCTAAGTAGTACCCTGGGGATACTTTAAGTTTGGGGATTTTAATGGGTGGTTCAGTAGGACTGCCATAATGGTTAGTGGAATCCAAGAGAATAAAATCTCCAATGACATTAGTGCCCCCACTATCACTAGCTAAAATGGCGGTCGAGGGCCAGGTAGAAAAGAATCCCAAAATGGATCACACTCTTGATACCACTCAAAGGGACCTAGATGGAAATGCGGTGGCAGTAATAGTGGCCCCACCAGTAGGGAAAGAGGAATCTGAAGTTAATGTTGAATCACATAAGTACCTCTAGGAAAAAGGAACCACAAAGGAGAATTAGATCTCTTAAATGAGGCAAGCAATACTGTCCATGCCTGGTATGAGAAATAGTCCTAGAGGATGAAGGAGCTGAAATCTATGAATACAAATCTTCTTAGGCTCTTGACATAATTAGCATGCTCCCTCACCTGTGAAACACCCAGACGTTCAATGTATGGAACATTACTTCCATAGGGTGATGCTGATGTGCTAAGAAAAATGAAAAGGAAAGCATTGGCCATTGATGAGTGGATGGCCCAGCAAATTGGAGTCCCTCCCTGATTTCTTCCAGGTGCAAGACACGGTGAATCAATTAGAGACCATCATTCCTTGGTGGCAAGGAGAGATAGAAAAGTATGAAGAATGGAGTGAGGGCCTGGGAGAGATCCTATTTTTGGGGAAGACAGTTTGATGTGTACTCCGGACTTGCATTCAAAGTCAAAGTGGGAAAGAAATGGTAAGGGTTTTAGAGGAACAAATTTTGGGTGTCTGAACCTTATTGGACCAATATTCTATATTTATCAAAGGTATTACTTTAGATGATTTTCTCAGCCTCGGGAATTATACTCTTGTAGACACCATACTCATAAAATTTGATGAAATGGTCGAGGCTCAATTCTGGCCTTCTAGAGTTTTCAATGGTATCGTGATGGTACGAATCTCCTAGATGATGCTCAAGTCTCATGACACTTCCAAGATGGCTATAGAATTGAAGGAGAAGGATGAGTACATCGGAAACCACCTCAAGAGTTTGGTTGATCATAGGGATTGTTTGAAGGATGTAGAGGAAGAGGGAATACTTCAGATTTTGGGAGTATATGATAAATTCAAAGGTCAAAATAATTTCCCAGACTTTGGGAATCCCTCTCTTTTTGGAAAGTTTAGAAATTAATTCTTTATTCTTTGAGAGAAAGCTCCCAGAGCCCATAATTCTGGGTCCCAGTTTTGTATTCTTTATAGTGATGCGTGTTGACAGTTCCTCAGGAGCCGACTGATCACTATCCAAGATTTTTTGTCAGACAAGAGGTAGTCCTTTATGGTTTGATAGGTGACTATTGGAAGGAAAGTTTTTTGTAGACATCTCCTAGCTTCCAAGGCACCGTTCTAGTATTTAATACCTAGAGTATGAAATGCCACTTGAAGACTAAGAACCAAAGGTGCATTAATGAGGGTGTATGGTCTAAGTCATCTAGGGTGCACCATCAAATCTAAAGTATAGAGGCACTCTTCCTGATGAATAATTTCCCAAAACTTCTCTCCTCCTTTCTTTCCCCTCTTGTCTTCTAAAATTATTGTATATAGAAAGATGGTCATGACAGTGTAGGTAGTACCGGCTGTAAATATTGTAATTTATTATAAGTAGTTTTTATATGTTAAGGCTCTAATTTAGATAGGATTTTGTTATGCCCTGCATACCCATCCCTACATTTTGTGTGCAAAATGTTGGGTCCCCCTTTTTTCTTTTGGCTCTTACCTTGTTTTCTTTTCCCTTGTTTCTTTTGTTTTCTTCTCCGAGTTTTTCTTCCCGAAGGGTTTTTTTTTTTTTCTTTTTCCTTTCGTGTCTCTGGGACCCAGTCCCGGAGTTGGTTGTTTTCTTTCCAGAAGCCGGATTCCAGACTCTAAGATTCTTTTCCATGATGTCTCCTTCTCATAAGAAGACATGGTCGTTTGGAATCCCTAGGCCTGGAGTCCGGAGGCTTGCCTATTTTGAATTTTGTGGAGAGAAGGTAACTTGCTTTTTACCTCGGGTATAAATAAGATTTACATGTCATTTTCATAGTTACCGTGATTAAAAACACTTAGAGTTCAAAGTGATTCTTTGGTGATTTGAGTGCTTTTGAGTGTGAATTTCTCTGAGCTTAGTGGATAATGATGTGTCAATCTTCAGTAGCTGTCCATGAGCATTGGAGGTCAAATATGGTGTAGAGTGGTCTTAGTGCCTCTTCCCTTCGTCATCCTTTGAATTCACAGGTTGGTTTCATCTAGTTCTTGCCCTTCATTTTTGTTTGGTTTGGTTTTGTTTGTTTTCATTTTGGTTTTTGTTTCATTCTGTTTTTGTGTTTTCTGTCATTTGGTCTGCCACCCGTTGGTGGGTCGGCTCTGCTAGAGGGTTGTTCACCCTCTATGCAGTTGTCTGATAATGTATATCTATGTACATTCTATTTTTTGTTTTAGGGTAGCTGCTCTGCATTCTATTTTTGGTGTATATCATTGTATATTGATGTATATTTTTTGTATTTTATGTGTGTATATACTTTCACCCTTAGCCCTCCTATATTTTTTTGTATATTATGTAGATATGTTGTGTATATCCCTCAGATCTTGCTAGTTCTTTGCACTCTATCATGTATTTTTACCCCACGAAACAAAGCTCGACAAGACAGAGTTGCCATGGTTAGAACTCAGTACCTCCATGGTTCAAACCATGGTGGCTTTCTCTCTCCTCTATCTCATTACATTGATGGTGGGATTAATTTCCCATGTACAAAATTTATAATGTGTCCAATCTGGCATTCAATTTTTCCCCATGTCATCCCACTTGTCCTAATTAATGCCATAACTACCTTTACGCCACCTGCCATCTTACCACGTGCTAGCGCATGTCAGCCAAAGTACATCTCATTTCCAGTCACATCGGCAATGGCTAGTTCATCTGGACTCTAGACTCCCAGCGGGATCTTGTCTTCTACTTTTTCTTGTCACCATGCCAGCACACTCTGGAATGCTTAAGCCATGTTCATTTTTAGATGCTCTGGAACTTTTGATGTATGTACTAATGTTTTTTTGGCAGGTGTGGATTGGTGGAGAATCTCTCAGAGTTTTAATTCATGTTTATGTACATCCTGATGATTTTACGGTCTTGTAGGTTGTTGATAAGTGAATTCAAAATGTCTGACGATTTTGCAGCTCCAGATAGTCTGGAACTACCAACTACCTCCACCTGGGCAGCCACGAAATCAAAAATTGAAATAATGTTGGCAAATCTTCCTTTAACCTCCAAGTATCTGAAAGATGGAGGTGTTGCGGGGTCTAAGATAGACTCCAAAGTTCAAGAGATAATAGATCTGGACCCTAGGACTTGGGCTGAATTACAAGGTCTAATCCAGACCACTTACAAGTTGAAGTAACAAGGAGATAAGATAGCCACTTTCCTAGCTTCTTCCGGCATTATAAAGGCCACAAACTTTCCATGCGCGGTGCAATCACCCAAACTTATTAGATAGCTAGCGGCATTGTATAATGCGGCCACTTGTTCAGTTTTGCTTCTAGATCCCCAGTCGCTGAAATATCCCGCCACCATTGTCACATTAGATGCTCCCACCTTTGCTTCTAGGTTGGGAATTCCACAATTCAAAGGGTCCATAGTAATCACCAGGGCCAACTCACTAAAGGAATTCGGTGAGGCCAAAATCATTTCCTGGCAACACCTCAATAATTGCTGGTTAAATTCTCCAAAGTGAGACTATAAGAGAATGAAATTGGAAATTCCCCGTGGGGATTTCAAGGAGCCCATTCAAGCGGGCATAATATTTTTGTGCAGAATCTTCGGATGGCCCCACACCTAGGAATTCTCAGTGTAGATGTATTACTTCTTATATTTCATAATAATGCACAATATGACCTTTAAATAGGCAGAAATTATATCTAATCATGTAGATACACAAATGAGGACCATCGCCCAACATTCATAGTTTTACATGACTTCATATGTGCTATGGGCATTGTCACAGCAAAGGCCGGCCTTTTAAGGCCTGGAAACAGTTGGAGAACTCAGGAATGGCCCAGGACAGGTCACACCTTGGGACCATTATCCCCAATTACAGTGGGAGCTCAGCTTCTAGAATTTCTGTCGGGTAAATGACGCCTTCATTTACCATAATATCCTATCACTTACCTGAGATTTTGGGTACCGCCTCTCATAGGCAGCAATGGCACTGGCCAATTCCTATGGCTGATATTTCATTCAATTTAGGCATCACACTTACATCAGGGTGACAGGCTTCAATGGGAAGCCCTACCTCCTTCCCTAGTATTGCGGGGATAGGATAATTCTTTTAGAGTTCTGTAGGAAGATGATGGATCTGCACACCTTCTACACATTGAAGAAGGTTGTCAACATCCCATTCCCATTTTCTTACAGGGATTACATATGCAGCCTCGCCGTAGCTTGGGAGGTAGATAATGAATTAAAAAGTTTGGGGTTGGTTGAATTCAACCACACCCAAAGAAATTATGATCCCCATGGAAAGATTGTTGCCGCACTACCTAGGGTGTCCCCCTGCACGAAGATGATATTGAAGACTTCTGGGTGGATTTCCAGGACAACTTTGATCTCAGGGCCCGACAACACACACAAATGAGAAAAGGGCTCATGGAAGCACTAGAACTTTAGACTTTTTCAAAGGGTTTCAAAGATGATGGGCCGTTGGAAGATCCAGCGTACAAGGGACAAGGGATAGACAAATTGGACCTCCCTCCAATGGACTGGGCCACTCTAGAGGATTTGATGATTAATGGGGTATGACACCCCATCCTAGAAGAAAGTCACAAGTACTTTGCCCGGGTGTGCCCAAAGAGCACCCAAAAGAAAGCAGTGGTTAAGAAGACCATTCCTTCTTCAATCGGTGCTAGGCCTTCTCCGTCCGTCGCGCCTGTTGAAGTAAGTAAAAAAAAAGGAAGGAGTCCCGGTGCCCAAGGAACCTCCTCAGATTCCCACACTTTTGATGGAAAAGCTACATGATCAGATGGAGGCGGCAAATTTGGCCAGCCAAGAAATCAGCATGCAGGTGGTTGTCAGTCTCCTAATCACCCTAATGGAATCTACTTGCCCAATGAGACCTCCCTCATTGGCAGAAATGATGAATAAACCGACCTTGGTCGAGGAAAAGTCTTCCAATATTTTGGATATTGGGGCTTCTCTTACTAGGAAAAAGAAAATAGTTGCAACCCCCGTACCAAGTGCCACCCTTGCTATGCCCGAGAAGCCCCCAGTGGATGTAAGTTTTAATTCTCCCAAACTTGAGGATATCTCAGACTCCTCTCTTCCATGTGATGATTTTGATGATACCTTCTCGGTGAAGGAGCTTCTAGAGATCTGAAAGGGCATCAATACTATAGTAGAGGAGATTGAGGCTCAAGATAAAGAAGAGGCCCCTGCAGAAGAAGAAATCCCCATTGAAAAGGATATATCAGAGAAAGAGGCTCGGGAGGAAAATACTGAGTCTAAATAGGAAAGGTTATCGGTCCAGGGGACCATGGATTTTCCAAGGTAGCCTACACTTGAGCCACTGATGGAAGGAGAACCCAGACCCCAGGGAACAATCATACCTCCAACCATCATGCTCCAGGTGCCTTTAGAAACTTTGGGTGACCAAGTGCCCTGAAGCACTTTTGGTGAGGTTGTAACAGCTGCTGCCTTGTTAAACTTTGGCTAGCAACCTCACCCACCTCCGAAAGATGTCCCAGTGGAGGAAGAAAATATTGTAGAGGATGAGCCCAATAAGGCCCAAGAATTGCACAAACCAATGGACCGAGAGGTCCCAAAAGAGGAAAATGAAGAAGCTTCCGGTGCCACCAGGGAAGATGAAGTCCCTGAGAATATAGAAATTGAGACTGGGGAAAATATTATAGGTGATTTTACAGAGGAAACCAGCATGGCAGAAAATATCAAGGATTTTGGAGAACAAGAAACAAAAAAAGAACAAGAAACAAAAAAAGAACAAGAAACAGAAAAAGAACAGGAAGCAAGAAAAGAACTGGAATAGGAGAAGGAAAAAGAGCCCGAGGATAATGTTGACTCAGGGAATGCACCACCGGATTCAGAAATGGATTCTAATGAACATAAATTGGCAACCAGGCTCCCCTAGCCACCCCAATGGCTATTAGAAACCAAGAAAAGAAAGGCTCTGGTGATTACAGGCGCTCCACTATCACTGGCCAAGATGATGGCCAAGAATTTTGAGACAAAGAATCCCAAAAGGGCGCAGGTGGTCCATACTCTCTAGACCAACCCAGCAGGTAGCACCATTGCAGTCATCGCAACACCCCCAAGAAATATAGATGCAATGGCTGCAAGGCTCGAAGACTACAGTATAATGGAGGTAGAGCTGGGGAAAAGAGACAAGCAAGGAGAACTAGACTTGCTGAAGGAGGCTACTCGAGCGATAGAGGCCTAGTATGCAAAGCAGGGCCAAAAGCTGTAAGAGGAAAGAGAGAAAAACACCAATCTCCTCATGCTTCTGGTGGAATTAACATGGCCTTTGGCCGAAGTCCACCCCGGAACCCCCTTTTCCAAATTGCCACTTGCACAGGGCGATGTGGACTCACTGCGCATAATGAAGAAGAAGGCACAAGTAGTGGATGGGTGGGCAGCCAAGAAAATAATAGCGATGAGATAATTTCTAGTGGTGTCCCTCCTAGACCTATACAGGGTCGATCTCACCCTTAGCCACGCGAGAAGCTCCACTCATATATGGGAACTAGACTTAGAGAAATATGAGAAATGGAAAGCCAGGTTGGAAGAGATCCACAGCCTAGGTGAGGAGGTTGCCATAGAGTCTGGCATTTTGGGAGAAGAATCATATGATTCCCTCCAGGTCCATTACTCCAGACTTTCCCTCAAAATTGAGGTTTGCAAGGAACTGGTTAAGACCTTAAAAGAGAAGTTGACGACTTCCCAATATCCCTTGGGTTTATTCAAGACAATCATGGTCGGGGTATCGCAAGTTGATCCCTTCACCACCGAAACATGTACCCCAGAGGAATATGTCCTCAGTAAGTTTGACAAAAGGATGGATTCCTTATATCCACTAGGTGGAGATTTTTATCAAGGCAGGTTGTCCTGGTTGTCAAAGACCATGATTCAGTCACATGATGCCATCAAGATAGTGAATGAATTCCAGAATGGGGCCAGAGAGGTTGAGGAAGCATTTGAGGCTATCTACAGCCGGTGGGAAAGCATCTGGGGCATAGATGAGGAAGGCCTAAGCCAAGTGATGGAGGCTTGGGAAAAATCATAAGTCAATAAAGTTCTCTAGATCTGGGAGAATTTAACTGAGCATCATGTTTTGTATTCTTTATTCTTTTGGAACACAAGCTCCTGGATCTCGGAGGTCTGGATCCCACATTTTTTAATTCTTCATGTGACCTGTGTCTTGGATCCCAATGTTGACTGGTCACTTTTAGGACAGTAATAAAGGTTGTTAGAAGATGGATAACTGCAACAAGGCACGTCAGCTCGACAGGAATTTTCTGACAGATGGTCTTCCCAAGGCACCATTTCAATGTTACAACTAGCACATCAAAGATAGGGCATCACTTTCCCATTTATGAGGCATGTAGCCTCGATCCCCGGGGGATCAGATTTCTTCTTTCTCCTTCGTGGCTCTCTTCTCTAGGCTGATTCTTCCACTCCATCTTTCTTGTCTTATTCTTCTGACATGTCAAGCCTTTTCCATCTTGAGGTCTTTTGTAACGTGGTGCCGGTAGTACCGGCCACTGGATAATGTATTATATTGTAAAGTGTAAAGTAAGTTAGGGTTAGGGTTAGGTCAAAAGATGTGTATAAATAATAAGTCTGACCTCATTCCTAGGGTCGGTGAAATTGATGATTTTGCAGTCCATAGTTAATAGCAAAGTGGTTTTCTCATTTCATAGTTGCAGAGCTCAATGCTCCATAGTTTTAAACTTTCAGTAGTTAAAATGATCCTTGGGTGTTATCATTGTACCACACACCAGTGCTTGCTAGAAGGATGTTAATGAAGAAGGAAGGGTTCTCTCAATGATGTTGTTGGCACTCTGCCTTCTGGGTTAACGGTATTTTATGCTTTGTATTCTTCATGTCCTTTTCTCTAATGCTTAAAGTAGATTAGTGACCTCCTTTCTTTTTCTATTGATAAAATATGAATCGAGGGTTGTGTATTTCTTTGGTATTTAGTGTAGTGTGTTAGAGCATTGTTGATGTTTTGAATGTTTAGCATAACTATAGGTAGATGAAATACTTCTAACTCTGCAATATCTTTTAAGTTTATTTGTTAAGTGTAAGCATTCTTGGAGGAAACCCAACTTACTTGAATCCCTAGAGTTGATGAGTTGAAGATAACCAACTATCCCCCTCAAAAAATAGTCACATCTCCCAACCGAGCCCTGCACTATCAAGACCCAACTCTCACATGCTTGGAAGCCCAAGGAATCTCATTTCCCCAGACAACCTTTACAGGCAAAGTTGGCGGTACCCCAGTACCCAGTGACAACTTACATCTGTTGGCAGACCCGATCACAAAGTCACATCAACGGATTTCAATAAATAATAAGTCTAACACCATTCCAAGGGTCGGTGAATTGATGATTTTTTTTTCCACAAGCAATATTAAGTTTTATCTATTATGTTCAAATTTCTTAGTAGATTAATGCTCCCTTAGAGCCTCTAGTGTAATCAATAGTGATGTTGGATTTATGAAGTTAATGAAGGAGTGAGAAGAACCACTTGGCACTAAATTCTATGTTGTTTATGGTCATGTAGTTAACATGCACTTTTCATGTTGTATTCTTCCTTATGTGCTCTACTCCAGTTCTTTAATGATTTGATGAAATACTTTATCTTGTTACTTATATATGTTTGGTTGACAATCATGTGTATGTTCGATATATTTTTTTAGTTTTTGTCTGGGGCTTTGTTGATGTTCTAAAATATACATATCATGAATATAGATAGAGATTTATTCTAACCCTATCTCATCTTTTTCATTTTCTTTTATTGTAAGTAAGAATACTTGTAGGAAACCCGACAACCTCTCAAGTTCTAGGATATTGATGAGTCAAAACCATCTATCCCCTCAAATAAAGAGTAACTTGTCCAACTAAGCTAACCCTGCACCATCGTGACCTACCTACCATGTTCTTGGAGGATAGGAGAGATTTATCTCTGGTAAACCTCTTCAGGCAAAGTTGGTCGGTATTCCAGTACCTTATGAAAAATCTCTCCATGTTGGCAAGGCCATCACAAAGTCTCATCAATAAATTCCAACATCTCAAAGAATTCTATATTGTGTGCCAAGAGATCGCCTACAACAAGAAATTTCTAAAGAGAATCTTCACTAGGAGTCTTGTCAGTCCCGCTTTGAAGTGGTTCATGTCCCTCCCTCATCAATCCATATCTACATTCTCCGACCTCATAGAAAAATTTGTTGCACAATATTCTTACAACATTGAACATCAAGCATCATTGAGCAATTTTTGTAATACCAAGCAGTGGAATGGAGAAACCTTTTTCATGTTTTTACAAAGATGGAGACACATTTCAAATTGCATCCTTGTAAAATACCCGATAAACATTTGATCAACATCTTCACTAAAAATTTGGTATCCAAAATGTCATTCCAAGTGAAAATGGCTTTGCCCGACACTTTTGAGTCTCTTGTTAAAAAGGGGAAAAATATTGAAGATGGAATTTTGCATAAAGGTTCCATTAAAAATTATACTCCTTCCTCTAACAATGAAAAACTGAAATTTTAGAGTAAGAACAAAGGGGTTTTCAATGATGGAGTGACCGATAACAAACACGTCCAAAATGTTCAGGCATCTAATCATAGAAATGAGAATAATCACAACAATCATAACAACAACAATAATCAGAACAATTCATCACAACAACAATATCAACAATAACCTCACAATCAGTACTATATGTTTCCTCAAAACAAAAACAACAACAACACTAGATAACGCTGACAATTCATTTCTCTTGCAGAGTCACTTGATGTGATCTTTCAACGATTATTGGATCAAGGGATGATGGTGTATCCTAATACTTGGTTGTTTGATGAAAATCAACCCAAACCCACTTGGTATAAGGATAATGAATATTTTGATTACCATCACATCAAAGGGAGCAATACCAAGAAATAAATGAAACTAAGACACTTTTTCCAAGACCTTATAGACAACGGAAAAATTGAAGTTGAAGGACAAAATCCATCATCATCAAATGGTAAACTAAATTATATAAAGAGCCCTTTCCAAAAAAAAATTAGAACAATTCATCCAATGTCATTCCATATGATTATTCTACAAACACCATCACAGGCGATGATCAAACATGTGGAAGTCTAGAAGAGAATGATATCTTTGGCTTTGATGCACTCTATGGATATATCAAAGAATCTGAGAACCATGTAAATACCCTCCCACTCAATGGCACAAATTTCAATGCTACCACCTGAAGAGAAAGAGTCATTGTTCAGGCTGCTAATAATCCATCAACCTCTGCAAATCCATCGACCATACCATCCACAACCACTCATCCTACTTCACGCTATGATTAGTTGGCTCATTTAGGAAAGACACCTACATAGATATGTATCCTCAAGCTTCTTCACACATCTCCCATCCACAAAGAAGTCCTTGAAAATACCCTTAATGAGTAACACGTTCTTGAAAATATCAAGGCTTCCTAGTTCCAAGATATGATTGGGAGTTTAGCCACACAAGAACATTTAGTCTTTACCAATAAAGATTTATGTGTCCCAGACCTCCATCACAATAAATCACTCGATATTGAAGCCAAAGTTCACTCCACTAAAATCAAATGATTTCTTATAGATGGTGGATCTGGTATCAATTTGTGTACATCAAAAATGATCTGAAACATTGTTCTTTCTAAAGACCTTGATGTAAATAAAAGAATCACAATAAAGGCCTATGATGATAGAGAAAGGGAGAGAAAAGCTTTGATAACACTCCCTTTGCAAGTGGGCCCAACCCTGATTGAAATAGTTTATCATGTTCTTGACCTTGATTTTCCATATAACATATTTTTGGGATTACCATGGATACATGTTATCAAAGGTGTACCTTCTACATATCATCAATGTTTAAATTTCCCACATCGTGACAAAGAAATAACTATCCCTGAAGATACTAAGCCCTTTCAATATTGCAAAATATTGGAGGGTAAATAATAAAATTACTATCCTTTAAATGAATTTGGTCGACCTATTGAAAAGGAGAATCTCATCCCACCTATAATTCAATAATATTCCTCTAAAAGGACTCAAGAAACATCAGAAATTCCCTCAGATCAATCCAAAGGAAAGGAGAAAGCCATTGAAGACAAGAAACCTGAGTCCAAGAATAAAACAACATTCATAGATCAAGGCATGGAGGAATATAATTTTGAAATTTCTATGTGCATTGGACAACTCCCCTTGTCCCCAAATTCTTAAGGAAAACCTTCACAATTAGTCCCCTCGGGAGAAAAGGACATCATGAAATGAAAAAAGACTAATTTTTAACATTGGGGATCTTTGTCAAATGAACACATGGAATCTAATGTCCTAGATTGGCTTTACAAAGAACTAGAAGATAAACCAATAACCTTTCACAAAGAAAAGTATATAAAATCCACTCCCATTATTGAAAGCATGGGATACCATGGTATTAGTCTTGAAGCAAAAGAAACAAGAAGAAGGATCCTCATTGAAGCAAAAGGTTATCCGTGTGGCAAAGGATTGGGCTCCTTAAAACCTAAGACAAACTTCACCACAGACTATTGCTTAGTCGAATCTGATTCAAACACTAAAGAGGAGTTCTTGGAAGTACATTCCAATACATTGAAGATGACCTTGATGACTATGCACTTGTCCTCACAATCATAGAAGTCAGCCATATTTCCCTAGCCTTCCCCTCAAGAACCCTACACTAATCAATTGGGATCAACAAGATTCACTACCATCATTGGACATATGTGATTCAAACAAGGTAGTGTTAGCACTATTTGGACTTAAGAATCTCTAAGAATATGAGAATCAAATCCACTACAATGAGAAATCCTACTTCGGTATCCAGGTCAACACTCTTAATCACAAAAATAAAAAATAAAATAAAAATAAAATGATAATAAAACATTCCCTAGTGAAAACCTCTCACGGGCACCTTCGGATGAAGAAAAATATTTAATAAAGGACATATCCTCTAGTGAAAACCTCTCTAAGATGCTATAGGAGGGAGAATTTGACATGTCATTTATATCTCTACAGTTATAAAAATCCTCCATCTTTATAGAAGACATAATACCAGTCAATCTTGGTACATAAGAAGATCCAAAGCTTACACATATTTCTGCATCACTCAATGATCAAGAAAGAAAAGCTATGACTAAGTTCCTCAAGAAAGAAGAAAACCAATTTTTCCTGGACCTATAAATATATGCTCAGATTGGATACATATTTAGTAGTAATCTTGTCATTGATCCAAATGTGAAAAATGTTAAGAAAAAGTTACGCAAGATGCATCCACAAGTTGCTTTGTTAGTCAAAGATAAGCTCCAAAAAATGCTCGATGCTGAGATCATCATACCAATAAATTATACTAAATGGGTCTCTAACATTGTACTAGTAGGTAAACCTATTGGGGGCATCTACATTTGTACATACTTAAGAGACTTGAGCTTAGCATGTCCTAAGGATTATTTTCCGCTACCAAATATTGATGTCATAGTGGACTTGAATGTTGGACATGAAATGTTTTCCCTCATGGATGGCTTCTCTGGGTATAATCATATTAGAATAACACAAAAAGATCAAAACAAGAATTTTTTCACAACTCCTTAGGGTATGTTGTGTTATCAGGTCATTCCCTTTGGTCTTAAAAATATAGGTGCAACCTATCAGCGAGAAATGACTACAATCTTTCATGATCGCCTGCATGTTAATATGGAAGATAAAGTGGATGACCTTCTAGGAAAATTTAATACATGAGACTCACATATTTCCATCCTCACAACAATCTTTGAAAGATTGGAGAAGTACAAGCTTTGACTCAATCCCAACAAATGTCTCTTCGGAGTCAAATCCAAAAAATTATTAGCCTATATTGTGTCCTACAGAGGCATAGAAGTCAATCCAAAGAAGGTCAAGGCCATTTTAGAAATGCCTCCTCCTAGCACATTAAAATAGATACGCAGTCTACAAGAAAAACTCAAGTCTATAAGAAGATTCATGTCACTACTGGCTGATAAAGTACATCCCTTTTCTCACCTATTGCCAAAAATATCAAGTTTCAATGGTATTTTTGTCAAACTAAATTTAAATGGTTGAAAGGATGTCTAGCTAACCCTCCAGTGTCAGTATCACCTATCCTAGACTAACCCCTGATTTTGTACATAACACCTACTGAAGTTTCACTGGGTGTTCTTTTAGCACAGCTAGATGACAATGGAAAAGAGCGAGAAATCTATTATCTCGGTAGAACACTAGTGGGTTATGAATTTAATTACTTACCCATTGAAAAATATTGTTTGGTTGTTGTCTTCTACACACAAAATTTGCGTCGCTACATGCTTAATCATAAGATACAACTTGTTGCAAAAATTGATCCACTAAAATATTTGCTATCTAAAGTTGCTCTTACCGGACGCACTACTAAATGAGTCATAATTCACAGTGAATTTGATATTATCTATGTGGAACGAAAATCCATTAAGAGAAAAGTGATTGTAGATCAGTTAGTTGAAGCATGTGTTCAAGGGGATTATCCTATCATTACAGATTTTCCAGATGAATTTGTTCTCACTATCACCTGGAGTATCCAATAGAAGCTCTATTTTGATGGATCTTTTACACAGAAAGGCTCGGGGGATAGCATCTTGTTTTTCATACCTCAAGGGGATCTCATCCCTAAATATTATAAACTACAATTTGCATGCACAAATAATATTGTAGAATATGAGGCCTTGGTCATAGCACTTTGCCAAGCTGTCTAATGGAAAATCCTCTATTTACTGGTCCTTGGTGATGCTCAGTTGGTTATCAAGAAAGTCTTGGATGAATACAAAATGAAGGATGACAAATTACTCCCCTACTTTCAAATGGTTGAAGATCTAAAACAAAATTTCATAGATACTGTCTTCCAGCAGATTCCAAGAAAAAACAACAAAGAAGCTGTTGCTATGGCAACCATTGGCTCTTTGATATCCATGCATGAACATAGTTCATGATGTGAGTTTCTCATTGATAATCTTATGGTTCCTGCCTATGACCAATCGAAGACTGAGATGGTATGTGAAATTGTTGATCCTAATTCCCCCTGGTATCAAGAAATTTAGGCCTCCCTTAAGGATGGAACCACCCCACTTACCCTAAAACCAAATCAATGTAAGACCTTTATTTGTCAAATCTTATGTTACATAATCCTTGGTGATACCCTATTTCGGAAACACTTTGATAGAACTCTTTTAAGGTGTCTAAATTTAGCGCAAACATCCTTCAAGTAGGTACATCAAGGGATTTGTGCAGCCCATTCTAGGGGGCTCACTTTGGCCAAAAAACTGTTATGCACTAGATACTATTGGCCCACCATGGAGAAGGACGCCTATCACTATGTGAATAAATTTGTACCTTTTCAGTACCATGATGATTTGATACACGCCCCCTCCCAATCCCTTCATCCTACCATCACACCTTGGCCTTTCTCCCACTGGGAACCTTGTTGGCTAGATATTTCCAAATTACTCCAATGGCTAAAAATACATTATTTCTTCCATGGAGTACTTTACAAAATGGGTTAAAGTCATTCTTCTTACTTACACCACTAGAAAACAAATTTTGAGTTTTATTTTGAACTAAATTATCTGTCGCTATGGCATCCCTCAAGATATTATCATAGATAATGGGACTCCTTTCAAGAACAAAGAGGTCACAGAGCTATGTAAGAAGTTTGTAATTAACCAACATTTTTCCTCCAAGTACTTTCCACAAGGAAATGGTCAAGTAGAGGCTACAAACGAAACCATCCTAAAAATACTCAATAAGACAGTCGATGATGTTGGTTGTGACTGACACCTTTAGTTGAATCCTACTCTTTGGGCCTACCACACTTCCATTTGTACCCCCACTGGATCCACTCCATTCACCCTTTTCTATAGTACTAAGGTCATCCTTCCCATCAAAATTGAGCTCCCTTCTCTTAGAATCTCCCTGAAGAATCTAATGTCCAAAGAAGAACACTGAGTTGCTCTCTTACAAGAGCTTGCACTCCTTAATGAGAGGCACCTCAATGCCCTCAAACATCTCTGTGTGTATCAAAATTTCTTGCACTTACCGTTCAATAAGAATATCAAACCTCATGATTTTGAAGGTGGTGATCTTGTCCTACAACACAACATGAAGAATCTCCAGAACCGTGAAAAGAAAGGAAATTTTAAGCCTGGCTGATTGGGACAATTTGTGGTTATAGCTAAATTTGGATCTAGATCATATCATATTGCCATAGTAGAGGGAGATCCTATCCCTTATCTTGTAAATGTCTTGCATCTCAAGTGCTTCTATGCATAGTGCATCAGCATTTCCTCTTGTATAGCAGAAAATCACTACAAAATCAAAAAAATCAAAAAATAGCAAAAATCCAAAAATAGCATAAAATTGAAAATCCAAAAATTAAAAAAAAAAGTCCTAAAAAAGTCCTATTATCATGGTGAAAACCTGGAAAACATGCACTTTCATAATATTAAAAAAAAACAAAAAAAAAAGTAAAGAGAAATAAGTTCATCCATTTGGGAAAACCACTTTAGTGATGCAATGGATAAGTACCATGGTCAAAACCTATTTCAGGTGCCTTGTGTAGTTAGATCCATCATCTATTCAGACCATCTCACACACTATTTCTTTGATTTTCCATAATAAACCCTACACTTCCCATAACTGTGTTGAAGTCTTGCCTAGTCCTAATTTGCTTTCTGTTGATTCTTCACCTTCGCAATAAAAATTAGTCATCAATTTCCTCAAACGTTGAGCTTAACCCCATGACACTGATGTTTTTCCCAGACATAGTGATTTCAAAAGAGTCTTCAGATTAAATTTCTTAGCTATTATTCCTTTCGCAAGCTATTGCCAGTGAATTTATGTTTTAATATCAAATCAATCTTTTCCCGTCAGGATGTATCCTTCTGGCATTGGCTTATCAATCCTCCATCACACAATCCTATTCATGGAAAGAACTTTGTACTTAATGAGTGCCTTGTCATGATGACTTTTTTTTTATTTTATCTTTGTGTTTAAATATACCCTCCTCGTGATTGACTCAGTCTTCAATATCTTGGTATATCTTGACTGGTGTCTATTAGAATACGCGTCATTTTCAGTATGATCTATGTGTGATAGTTTTTAGTGCATTTATTGTTAGATACACACTTATGATTATGTATGCCTCACTAGGGAAAGATTCATACACATACCACAAAATCCATCAATAAGATTTAGGTGTACTAAATCTCCCCATGAGTGTCATTGCATTGGTACCATTATGACTGAAATCTTACATCTATGTTCCTAAATCTATCTATTTTTTTGAGAGTCTAGACTACACAAAGGAAAAATGTCACTTGTGTTTTTTAACACATATGCATACCTCATTTTTCAATATAAAACTAGGGTGTTCTCTCCAACACAAACACAACACAATCCGATGAACAATCATGTAGATAAGATGCATTTTAGTTAGGGTCATATTACATTTTACCTTTAGCAAGGTTCATGTTTATTCCCCTCCCTCCTAAAGCATGTTGAATGGTCCTATCGATTGTAATTGATACATAGAAAAACAATATCCTGGTTCGAGTCCTCATTAGTTGTATTCACTTAGGTATTTAATTCATTAGTTGTATTATGATGATGATGATGAGTTTAAATATTGACTTCAAATTTGATGTAATGTAATCACATAATAATACTCATTTAGATGCGTTTTTAATCTTTTAGGTACATTAGGTTCATTATCCATTTATTATCCATAGCATTAATTATTATCTTACATTTACATTTATTATCCATGTATATTATATATTATTATGCATTTTACACCATATTGCATTAATCATTAAAATCTTTTTCCATTTGCATTATAAATACACCATCTTTACATCACATATAAGCATTATCCATCCATACCCACAATAAATCATCACATATGCATATAGCCCTACATCACAGATACATCAAAACCATCACATAGTATATAATTACACACATCCTACATCACACACGCCAGGAATAAAACCATCATTCATTTAATAACATAAGCTTAAAGGAATCCAAAAACACACACATCACATGGGACCATAAAAATCACGTGTATATATCTCATCTAGAAAGAATAATCAAGCTTCCAAACAGTATAGATGCATCGTACTCCATCAAATATACATGTATATATGTTTTTATACATCCAAAATCTCAAAAAATGCATGTGTATCAAAAAATTGATTGGTATGGATCATGATGTCAGTCGAGAGGATGTCCCTACCCCTCCTGTCCCATCTCCCCCTTTGTCCCATGGGGGTCTCATCCCTACTGAGGCCTATGAAGCACCCCCACCTATAGTATGAATGGTTGATCTCTCACTGAGTATTGAAAATTGTTGGCCCTTAAGAACAACCTCATAATAAAGATGACGATAATAATACATCTCACAGATCACTTGGGTCTCTCATTTGTGTGATGCAGAGGAGTCTTGTACCACCTGCATCACTCCCATCTAGTCGCACCATGTACAGAGACCTCTTGATGTCTCCCATACTCCTCTTCCCTATGTTGGTATGTATCTCTCTACACTATAACCCCCTGCAGCTCAAGTCTGAGAGCATCCATCTCCTACTGCATCCTTTGTATCTATTGATGCTCTGGTATTGCCCCTGTATGAGTCTCGATAATGGTGAAATCTCTTGTATTGACTCGGGCCTCTAGCATATCCAGAGCACTCTGAGCACTATTTTCTCATGCTTTCTTTCATGTAAGTACCCCTAGACCCTAGCTAACTCTGCCTGTAAACTTCCCTCTGATTCCTCGATCGTCGCTAATAGTCCCTATAACCTCTCAACCTTTGTTTATAGGCTTTATCACTCTGTGACTACTGTATCATGCGCATATTTTCCAATATAACCTAGAGTTGGTCCTTGTGGCACTTATCCTTACACCTCTGGTGGTCCCTACGCCTACCCCTATACCTATGTTGGTGGTGGTCATGTACCTATACTAGAATCACTGCACGGACTCTATCTACAGGTATCTGAACATGTCCTCACCATCTCTCTACCGCCACCCTTGGTTGTGCCCTACAGCCCCCCTACTCCCCTGCCTCCTCCTTCATATCCTCTATCATCTCCCCCATCATCCCCGTCCACCCCAGCACCATCCTCCCCTCATGTCGTCTTCTCATCTTCCTGAATAAGCCCTAGGATGGTCAATTTGATCATCCTATGAATAACCCACCACTACACATATGCAAGAGTCACTCCTACATCCCGCACAAGATCATGTCCATGCTTCCATAGTAGCATTTCCATACCCAACCATGATTCTCTTGCACCCCTCAAATCTACCTCAATCCCCCATAATTTTCCCACCTCCCATATCACTAATGGATGTGGAAAATAATCAGGGACTACATCTTGTACCTGACCAAACTATCTAAGTACCTATGATGGCATGTACCAAGCAATCATATATGTTGTCCTCCCTATAATCCATAAAATGGTCTGAGAAAACCCAAGCTAGAAAAATCCTCCCACCCATCCTCTATATAGTCTTGTTGCTACTGGACCTAATGCCCCCATGCCTCACACCCTGCATAAGGAGTCTAGTCAAACCCCTGCATCTTGTCGAGTGTCCTCCGCTAGTGGCCGATGGAATTTATCGATTCATACATGATTGGTGGTCTGTACCTAAAGGCATAGGGCTCCTATGAATTCTAGGTCTCATGAAGTCTTATGAGGCATACCACACCAATATTCTCCCATGCCCACACTAGAAATAGTGTCACCCCTGCCCCCAGTGTCATTCCTCTTCAGTAGGCACACATATGCAATTCATAGTAAAACTTATCAAGGATGGTGTATCCCTAGTGTATACGCTAAATGTGGGCCTCTAACTTAGCCATACACTTCAACATAGTCATTGTTCATCAGTCACATACAGAAATGAATATGGAATTATTCGTCCTACATGCCTGGATGAGTCGACTTGTTTCCTCCTATCTAGACAGGGTTTTGAGTAAGCTCTCAGATTCAAGAACCCAACAACCAAGACCAATCTAAGAATGGAGGATTTAATCTAGGTATATAGATGAAATTTTTAATCTAGAAATGAGAATGTAAGATTAATATAGAAGTGAACATGCAATATTAATATGGAAATGAGATTAAACTAAGAATTCTTTAAAGAAGCTAAACTATGCATGATTAATCTAGAAATGAGATTAAACTAAGAATGCTTGAAAGAAGCTAAACTATGCATGATTAATCTATAAATGACATTAATCTGTTGCAATATTGAAAGCTTCAATGCACAAATATGAGTTAGAAATCCAGCAGCAATTTGATACTTCAAACAATGTATCCTCCTTTTTTGAGTGAGAAATAAGAGAGTTCTTTTATAGAATGAGAGTCCAGTTCAGAATAGAAAGTTTCCTTTGAGAGGAATAGTTAACATTTTGAAATCTAGTTCAGAATAGCAAGGTTCCTTTGAGAGAAATAGTCAACTATTGTCTTTTTGAGTGAATGAAACAATTAACTGATTTGTTGCACTTTTGAATCACAGTTAACTCAAAGTCTCCATTTCTGAACTGAAGTGAGGATTTTGGAGAGCTTATTTGATTAAATAAATGAAATACGACCTCATAAAAGCACTATATCAATTATTTGAATAATTAAATTCAATTATTGAAATGAGGATATTTATTTAATTACCAAATATTATTTAATTCCTTTTTTATGTATTTTAGCTAAAAGGGTGAATTTAATTTAATTAAAGTGCTAGGACTTTGTAATTAAATTAATTCAATCATAGGGTTTATTTAGCCAATTGTAATTGATATTTAGCAATTAAGTATAGTATGCGGTTAATGCAAATTCATGATTTTCTACATTTGACACTTAATTCAAGTAGAGTCAGTCAAAACTTAGAATTACCTAGTATAATAGGACTTTGATGATTCAGAAAGTTGATAAATGCAACAAACTTGGTTAGGGTTGCATGATGTCAATTTTGGGGTGTTACATTTTTCCCCTCTTTGAATTGATGTGCGAGTAGTGCATTGATTCAAAGAATACTCTGATGTTTGAAGCACAGAAGAATAGTTTGAAATTGATTTTGAGAATTAATGAAGGTTTTAGAGCCATCTCCAGAATGAAGCTTAAATCTCTGAAGTCTAGGTTAGATTTCCAAGACATCGGTTAAATTAAGTTTTTGAGGGTCATCTTTAGGACAAAGCTTGACTCTCGAGAATCTGGGCTAGATTTCCCAAATACCTAATAGCTAAGATTTTGAGAACCATCTCCAGAACAAATCTTGATCCTTAGGGATCTGAGTTAGATTTCTCAGATACCTAATAGATGATCTTTTGAGAACCATCTCCAGAATGAAGCTTGATCCTCAAGGATCCAAGTTAGATTTCTTAGATACCTAGCAGTGAGATTTTGAGAACCATCTCTAGAATGAAGCTTGATCCTCAGGGATCTGAGTTAGATTGTTCAGATACCTAATAGATGAGCTTTCGAGAACCATCTCTAGAATGAAGCTTGATCCTTAGGGATCTGAGTTAGATTGCTCAGATACCTAGCAACTGAGATTTTGAGAACCATTTCTAGAACAAATCTTGATCCTCAGGGATCCGAGTTAGATTTCTTACATGCCTAATAGCTAAGATTTTGAGAACCATCTCCAAGACAAAGCTTGATCCTCAGGGATCCGAGTTAGATTGCTAAGATACCTAATAGATGAGAAGATGTACGTAACAAAGATGCCCCTAGTGATTCAAGATTATGGAATACCCAGTTTTGACTGTGAAGTATGAAAAATGAACATGCCCCAACTGATGAGATGCCCCTAGCAATAGGGACTTTTTGAAATTAGATCAGATTGATTAAAAGAGATTTGAAATGATTCAATGATGTAATCACCCTACCCCCTCGGGAGAGAAATGGAAAGATGACATGTCATAATGGTGATTGAGAGCAAGAATCATAGATAGATGTTGAATCAAAGGTCAAGAAGAACTTAGAATGGATTATGGAAGAATCCAGAAGATTTATAAGCAATTTTGAGTGATTTCAAGGTCTAGTTGACCAAGTTTGACCAGGGTTGACCGGAGTTGATTTTTGAGGAAAATTGTCAAATATTTGAGAAACTAATGATTGGATATCATTCTAACAAGAAAGAGATGTCATAAATTCAACTGCACAAGCATCTGATTGCGTCGGTCCTAAAAATTTTAAAATGTGGTTTTGAGCTATATAGGAGTGTCAAATTTTGATTTTGATCCCGAAAATGGATTTAGAGCGGTCGATATAGCCACTTTTGAAGAGTGAGAGTGAGGATAAAACACTTGGGCAGCCGTGATGAAGCCAGAATGCTGAATAAGAATCCCTCATCGTACAAATCTAGGGGAACACAATGAAGTGACCATCAAAATGCTGTCAGATTTTGAAACAAGTCTAGAATGAAAGTGCAATCCTATGCTATAATTAAAGTGCAATCCTATGCGAGATGCAATCCCTAGGACGTGGTTGTTGGATCCATTGAATAGTTTTCATCATAGAGAATTTTTGGAACACCGGAGTTGATACAATCCTTACTGGTGCCACTACAACCATAAGAATATGAATATGAATTTCATTGGATAAGATATGGGAAACTAACGTAAGTATTGGGGCACAAAAGCCAAGATGACCTAAACATTATTTCTAGTTTGATATAATAAGAGTACACCAGTAAAAAAGAAGAGCAATAATAGTCAAGGAGATAATTCTGACCTCACCTTGGCATACAAATAAATAGGATTAAGGGATTTCGGCTTTTCCACCTTAATGTAGATCTTATCACATACACCCTATTTATTTGACATTTTCATATTATCGGAGCTACACCAACAAGCAGTAGACAAAGAAAAAGAAGAATGAAATCAATGAGAACAAGTAGCATACAAAGAGAAATTCAATCCTACCTCAGCATGTTTCAAAGTTTTTGGATGTGTTCGTGTCTACGGGTGTTGAGAAACACCATTGTGCTTGTGAGTGCCTTGTGTTTGATTGCTATCAATAGATGTTTACATTTACGATATCCAATGTGTGTTAAGAAACACAAATGCATCCAAATAGAGTGTTAAGAAATAGTGTTGATTGTGGTGTTGAGGAACATCGGTTGATGTCAGTGGTGAGTTGTCCTTCAGAATGACAAGATTACTGACGAAAGATGTGATCAGATTGGGGACCCATGCCTCTAGGTAATGACTGACTTGACTTATGTAAAATTGATTTGGTTTCCCCTAGGTTATGATTCTAGATCAGTTCAAGTCAGGAGGGTTCTTAGAGGACCCAAAGTGCCACAAAAGTGATAGAAAGCTATATACAAGCTCAAGCAAAGGATTGTTAAGGAAAAGCATGGAGTACCACTCCAACTTCAATGGATTGATGGTGATTTTTATATATACATCAATTTTGAGAGGGTCTGATCAGTATGGTGATAGTAGACAGACGTAGTGAGAACCACTGGTGACTGACGTGAGAGAGATCCTTCAGTAGAGAAATCTTAGTAATAGCAAGGCATCATCATGCTGATGCAATGAGAACCACTGGTGATTGATGCAAGAGAGATTCCAAAAGGTAGTAGGACAATTCCCCCTAGACCAGGAAGGTTTCCCCTAGAGTACGACCAGTTTCAATCCATGTAAGTTGGTGCCTTGAAGGTAACTGAGGGCATGTTGACTCCTAGGAATCTGGGTTAGATTTCCCAGATACCAAATATATTATCGCATTTCAAAATAATTTCCCCAGAATGAGGCTCAATCTTCAAGAGTCGGGGTTAGATTGCCCCAATACGTGTTCATTGAAAGATAGTCAATAGAGATTTTTTGGTTGATGCATCAAAGTGCCTATTGCTAGGTTTTCACCAAGATGATCATTTTTTCAGGACTTTTTATGGTTTTTAGATTTTTTAGATTACTCATTCTCAAGCAAGATCATATTGGTTTTGCCCCCAATGTCTACCAAGGTAGAGGTCATTACAGGTGGATTAGAAATTTGATAGAGGAGGTGAATAGATAATTATGGATGTAGAGGGTGAATGCGGTCATCAAGGATAGTCTCCTCAAGATTACACAAGCTAGGGAAAAATAATATAGCAATGTAGGCTCATGGAGTGGTGATAGATAACATATAGGGTAATAACCTGATGTCATGAAAGCAGGCGGTCCAAAAAAATGGACATGTCAAGAGACTTCTAATAACCTATTTTTCAATTTTGATCAAGACCAAGTGGTCAATTAGATATGATATATCTATGATAGAGAAAAAAGGTTGATGGAGGCTATAAGTGAATGGTTTGGAGTATGAAAGGAATGCTCAGAGATATGAAAGATAGGCTTGGGATAAGAAAGATCATGATAGGGTATAATGGATGAGAGAAAGTGAGTAGGCTGATGGAAAGGATAATAAATATCAATGGAGAGGCTCAACCTTGTCAAGATCAGTAGAAGGAACATGGATTTTCACGAGCTAGCTAGATGGAAGATATGATGGATAAGATGACATGGAAGGAACTTTCCCCCAAGTGAAGAGTGAAAGTAGGAGGAATTATGCATGAGGCATGTTTGCTAGGTTTTCAACATGGTACTTGTCCAAGGCACCACAAGAAGTGGTTTTCACCATAGGACGGATTGATTTATCTTTACTTTTACTACCAAGGTGCCTATTTACCAGGTTTTCACCAAGGCACTTTTTCTTTATTTCTATTTTTTTTGTACTTTTGATTTTATGGAGGAACTTAAGCTTCTTTCTCTTTAGATAGTTCTCCTTGGAAAGATATGCTATGGTAGGCCAAGGATGCTGAAAGTATGCTCAAAGATGTTGATAGGGTGATGGTAGAGAAGATGATATGGAGGATAAGGGAGATGGTAGTCAAGGATTTATGTGATGGATTGGATAAGAGGAATGGAAGGATATGGGATGGATGGGTAGGTGGTATGTTCGGGATAATGGATAGGGTATTGAAAAGTTTGTGTAGAGGTAGATGGAAATGGTGATAAGATCAACATCGACACACACCTTGAAGGGTAGTGGATGGATGGAGGAAAAATGGATGGACTAGCTTGAGACTTTGATGTATGAGCTGATATGGATCTTGGTACACAAGGACCCAAGATGGATGAAGAAGGTAGTGAAGTATTCAAGGTAATGAATTTTGGGACATGAGGACCCAAAATAGAGTTAGAAGATGGGAGATGTTTAGATGGAGATGCAATGGAAGACTTTGGAAGCTTGGATGCCAACTTTGACTTTTCCTTTTTGTTTAAATCTTTTAAGAGAGACTTGGGAATCCATATAACTTTTAATTTTCTTTTTGTATTTAAGTCCTTTAGAAGAGACTTGGGAATCCACATAGATTTTTATTTTCCTATGCTTTTGGATGATTTAGAAGACAATTCTTCCATGATGGATTTAGGAACCCATATTTTCTTTGATTTTAATCTTTTCTCAGTGGACCCTGTTGTCTGACTTTCAGTCACCCCTTTTTGGCATTATGGTCATGTCAAGTTAGTCTATTCATTCTGAGTCTAGGTCTAAGTCTTTTATAGGTAGGAAATCTTTGCCAGGCTTCTCTTCCATTACCTTTTTGTTCTAAGCCGGGTGGGATGTTTTCAAGTCTCATTAATTGGATAGGTTGTAACACCCGATCTGGAAAAGATTATGATCTTTCAATTGATGATCTTTTCAGCAGATGGAATGATGTTTGGGAGTCATAAGTTTCAGACATTCAAAAGAACTAAGAGAGGTTCTTCATGTAGTGGAATCAGCATTGAATCATTCAGGTTTCTACTTCATATCATCGTGTGAACAATCCATTTGTGATAGAGAGATAAAGTTTGCAGTTGAATATATCGAGCTCGACGGGATTTCAGAAATCACCTTCTCCGTGGCAAAATTCTACCTTAGTTGGTAATTTTCTGCAAAGAAGATCTTTGCCTTGTGCGGGTTTCGCCCTCCTTTGGCAATTTTCCACAAAGGAGAATTTTATACTGCGCGGGTTTCGCCCCTCTCGGGTGATTTTCCGCAAGCTTAGTCATAATAAGGTGGGCCCGATTTATAAAAAAAAGAATATCACGTTGTTGTTTTAAGAGATTAAATAAAGCATGTGCTTTAAGTTAAGTAGCCCGTGCACTTAAGAATGACGTGCAGAAAGACAGGTAGAGGATTTTCACGCTTTGTGGGTTTCGCCCTCCTTTGGTGATTTTCCGCAAAGAAGGATTTTCGCACTTTGCAGATTTTGCACCTCCCTCTACATTTTCCGCTGGAGAAGCACTTTTCCCATTTTCTGCCGGAGAAGCACTTTCCCAATTCTCCGCAATGGAGAAGTACTTTTCTAATTTTCCGCAATAGTGCTCGGAGATGGTCC
>MU222974.1:816497-839697 GCA_018584345.1 Thuja plicata
GGGAGCTGTACCTGTCAATTCAGAGGGCAGTGATAGAAGACTTACACTGACCCATTTGTTGGTAAACATCCTTTTGTTCTTTCACCTTGGGTGTATTGAAGAGTCAAAGATTATAAATCTTAAGGAAAGACAAACTGTTAACCAACAGACCCTTGTGGTCTCTTTGTAGTTACATGTCGATAGTGATCTTCATATTGAAGTGGATTCTTGTATTTCTGATTTCTTTGTTGCACATCCAAATTGCTTTCAAAAGAATTGGGGAGTGTGGATGAATAGGGCCGATATGGCTGGTTCATACGGATTGGTTGATAAGGATAATTCAAGGATGTATGTCTTTGTTGATCTTGATAGGGTATAGGATAAGTGGATGACAAGCTAGTAGTGATAGGCATGTTCAATGGAGGGATATAAGGACCCAACATAGATGGAAGGTTTGAAGGCTTTAGTTTTGGGATACAGGGACCAAGAATGGACTTGGAGGATGGAGAAGGAACATGCTTACATTTTAATGGAGGGAGATAAGGTGTGGAAGGGATATCAACATCTTTAGAGTGAGCTTCATGACCAAGGCTCTTCTCTTTTGAATTCATCTTCAAATCAATAGGAGCATGAGTAGTTTTGATAGGAGCAGCTGAAGCTTGAGGGGATTTATTTTTATGCAAGGGATTTAGAGGAATGATGGTTTCTTGAGTTGGATATGGAGGAGCATGACAAGGAGATGATGGGATGATCTGATCTTGACAAGGATCTCCAGATGGTGCACAAAGGGTACATTTCTCTTATTTTCAATAGGCCCATTAGAGATGGTGGAAAGGATATCTTGATCTTTCTTGGGAGATGGATAAGATATAGGAGGTGTAAGAGTGTCATCTAGGGAGAAATGGAAGGGGATGAGAGGATCATCATGATTTTGGTCAACCATTAGATAAGGTTGGATGGTATCTTGATCTTGATCATCACTGATATTTGTTTCGTCACACTATGGATTATCCTCTTGACATAGAACCACTTCTAAAGATGAGGTAGGAGTGTTGTTCTGCATGAAGGATTCTTGACAAACTAATGAAGTATAATTTTGAGTAGGCATGCTGAACATTGAAGCACATGGAAGCTTTGGGTCTATGATCTTTGAATTCTGAGAAAGACTTGCATCTGTATGCTGATTAGCTTGGATTTCTTTTAGAGGTAGTCCTTGAGGGTAGACATAATTTTCATTAGGCTCATTTCTTGATAGAGATGGTGAAGCTTTAGGAGATGGAGGAATAGTGGAAGAAGTAGATTGGATATGTGAACCATTGCTAGACAGGGATTCTTGATATTGATCATGCTCGAGATTAGTATCTTCACTAGATGATTCATTAGGATTTTCCACTTCCATTATGCCATCATCTATGAGATCTTGGATTTTATGTTTCAACTCCATGCAAGATGAAGTTTTATGCTTATTTCTTTGATGATATGCACAATAGGTACTCAAGGATCTATGTCCACGTTATGTGGCTAGAGGCAATGTGATGAGATTATGCTTAAGAAGTTCCTCCAATGTTGATTTATAAGATTGTCCCAAAGGAGTAAAGACTCTTTCTAAAGGATAATTAGATGCTTCTTGACTTGCAATATCCTTCTTTTGCAGATAGAAAAGACTTTCATCTGATTCTGTCATAGTTTCCTCTACATTCTCTTGATCAAAGATAGGATGGTCATAAAACTATTTTTGACCAAAGATGGGATTGTCATAAAATTGTTCTTGATCAAAGATGGTATTGTTATACCAAGATTTATCCATGTTGGAAGAAAGTGTGGAGATGTGAGAATCATGATCAAATAGAAAAGGATAGGTTGATCTTAATGAGGATTGGTTGGATTGTGTATCCTTTTTTCTCTAATTCTTGGAGTTCATATTTCCAAATTTGAAGCTATTTGGATAAAGCTGTCATAAGAATCTCTTCGTTCACATAGTCGGGACCATAAGGTTTAGCCCATTTGCTTATAGACATTGTAAGATTGTCTTGATGTGATTTCTTAGAAGATTGAAGAGGAGGTATGATGAATCAATTGATTGAATGATAGGTGTCGAAGTGATATCTAAAGTGCTGATTAAGTTCAAGACCAAAGGACAAAGGAGATAATGTCCAACTGAGGTAGAGATAGCAATGACTTTGATCTTGAGTCAAGGTTGACGAACCTTCTTTTGCAACACGGGATAAGGATAGCATGGACAAAGATGATAAGATTGAAATAGATAATGGGTCACTTGGACTAGCACAAAAAAGTCATATTTTGAGACAAAAAGTGAGTCAGACTGTCAACATATTGCAGTCAAAGACAGACGACTAGCAATGTTGATGAGAACACAGATTTGTGAAAATTTGGATAGAACCTTCATAGTAGAATACAGAATTGGACAGCAAGTTGATAGATTCTTAGTGTTTTGATAGTAGATGTAGAAAATTGGACAAGAGTTTGATAGTTTAACACCTAAGAGTGTAGATTTGGAGTTGTGTGAGAATTTTGATGTTTGGTGTATGTTTTTCACTCACGCAAGACACATCAAGAAGAATGTTTGTTGTAAAATGAAATAGAAACACCACAATCCTAGATAAGCCAGGGAAATATTTGTTGAATTCCCACTTTAACTGAAGTTCATCCATGCCTACTCATAGCGGACAACTTAGAATCTTGGAGGCACGGGCTCCTCCTTACAGTGCACTCACTTCTCATGCACAACAAATCTTTGAGTCCCAAGGGTAATCACTTCCCAAGGGACTGTTGTCTCTTCTAAGAGCCATGAAAATGTGGGATGTCTTAGTTGGTCTCTAACCTTCCACGCGAGCAGATAGAGGGATTTTGGATACTAAAACAAAAAAATTTAATGAAGGCATCAGTTTAGGTGGTTATACTTGTGGCAGATTAGCTCCGTTATGGAGGCCTCCCAGCCTACAGAAGTTATGTTATGTAGGTTTTTACGCACCACAAGGGTGCTGAGGGAGATCTTCTTCCTGGTATAACATATTCAACACCTATTCACTATGAGATTAATTACAATAGCATTTTTTATATACCAATTTAGAAGGGCTTGGCTTTAGCCTGTTACCGGTTAGGAAATCCACTCTCACTAGATCTGTTAAAGCTCTCGGGAGGTATCCACACTAAAGGATTTGTATGGATTTATCTTTCACCCAAGATCCACAAAGGTGAGGGGAGAGGATACATCCATGCAATTCCTTGGAATTACAAAACAAGAAGACACTTCAGACACATAAGAAAATGACAATAATATTTCTAGATTTCTGATCATCCCAAAAGGGAAAGAGAATAGTTTCCTGACATTATTGTCATCCCTAAAACATCGGATAGAAGTTAATTTTAAATGGTCTTGCATGTGCATTCCTATTTTAATAAAACAAAAACAATATGCAAGCACAATGTTTAGCGTTCTATTGATCAAGGCAACCTGCAAGATGATTCGTTAGTAGTCTATGTTTTTAGTCTTTTGTTTCAACGTCCTCCAAACCACTATTAGGCCAAAACTCGTTAGCATTAGAAAATCCATAAAATCAAAAAACTAATTGCATATTCAGAAACTAGACGCAAAATCATGCACTTTCAAAAAAAATACACTCAAAAAGGTTACTGTATGAGCCCGAACGAGGCTTTGGAAGCTGCAAAATGAACGATTAGGCAGGTACAGTCATCAAAATTTACAATTTCTGAGAAATCTAGCAAGAAAAAATCAAAAAACTAATCCCACCACAGTGATCATTACGAAATTATACCCAAAATCAAAAACAAATGCTCAAAAAAAGGACTTAATAAGAGCAAGTTATGAGTGTTTGAAAATGAACTACAATTTCAAAACAACATATCGTGAAGTTAAGAAAAATCAAATATGTGATGATGTCAGCATACTTTATGACTAAAATTGACAGTTTTATGCATATCATAGAAAGATAATATCATTATTTTTTGATGGTTTAATGAAAGTCAACTTTAATCACTCCCCAGGAAAGTAAAGGTGGGGTTTGGGTGGCAAGTGGGCGGTGGGATGGTGGTACAGAGGTCGAGGTAGGGTTTTTGGGTGGAGCACAGGTAGACTAAGCTGGGAAGAGTAGGGTTTAAGTTCCTACACATTGGGGAGAGTTTATTGGAGGTTTTGAAGTGGGTTGAGTGTGGCGGAAGTGGGGAAAGTGGAGGGTTGAAACAGCGTAGTGAGCAGAGAGGGAAGAAGGTGGGTGGGGAGTGGGAAGCAGCATGGTACAAGAGCACACCTAGGCTAACCTCCATAGTTGTGATGTTTTGGCTTGTACTTGACATTAGTAAAGTCAAGGTTGTGCATTTAGTTAGACCTTAGAAGGTCATTGCATTGTGGACTAGGTGAGTTAGTCATTAGGACTAAGGTCACTAAAATGGTCATTGTTAGTAGCTTTTTAATTTTCTTAGGCTTAGAAGCTTAGTGATGGATTTGAGCTTTGAATGTGTCCTAAACACATAAATGTTGTCATAGAGATGCTTGGAAGCCATTAATGAAGTTGGATCCTCTAAATCCAAAGGTTAGAGGTCCTAAGAATTAGGAAGTTGGTATAATGGAAAAGATGCCAAAAGTTGTTACAATGTTGTCATGACAACATTTGCAATTATTGCAAATGTTGCATGCAACTCGGTTACTTTGGATCCCCCTAGGAGATAGGAGTGGGAGATCCACCAACAGGCCCTAGAAACATGGAATATGTCATCTAATGTATGAGGAGGCTTGAATCTAAGGAGGATATTTCATTGTAACAAGTTTTGGATAGTGAATATAGCTCTGCAACTCTGATTTTGTGAAGAACCTGAGCTTTTCAGTGTGACAGTGCTATCATATGGATTGAATACTTTGATTTAGTGATTTTTTTGTGTTCATAGGATAGTTCTAAGACTTATCCATTCAGTAAGTAGGTTGATAGGAGTCATTCTAAGGTCTTAAATAAATTGTTTACAGTTTAGGGAGTTCACTGGTTCCGTCCTGACCAGTTTGTCATTTCATGGCTCCCCCATGAAATCTAACAATGGGATCTTCCTAAGGCTAGGTGGATATGTTAGGGGAGTCATTGGTCTATACATATGTAGAGTTAGGATTCTTGTGGAGTTGATTTTCTATTTTTAGTACCAAGCCCTAGGCGAGCTGACAATGCCCGGTTAGGGGTTTGGAGATGAAGAATTGAGCATTGCATGCGGGGAAGGAAAGTAAAATATTAGAAAAGTGTATTACTAGGTAGGATATGACCTAATATTTCTCTATTGAGATATTTATGAACTCACCAATCCATTTGGTCGAGCTTTGAGTAAGAAATCAGTAAGGTCCTACTAATTAGGCCTATTAGCCCTATTGGTCCTAGATAATAGGAACCCTATGTACAAAGGTCTTAGGAGACTAAAACTTTCAAAATCCTTTGTAAAATACAAAAGGGTATCTAAATGTGGGATTAGTTTTTAGAGTTCTTTGGGAAGTTTTTGAAATAATTGGGAAAAGGTCTCTAAAAAAGGCTACAAGGAATTAGGCATGATTAGGCTTCCTAGGATCTGAATCTTGAAATTGAATGAAAAGGGCTAAGAGATCCTTCAAAATGGAGCCAAAAGGGAACATATGGAAGGTTTCCAACATGTTAAGTATCCCTATAATGATAGCGAATGCTAGTGTGGAGTTGGCACTTAGATCCTTCTAAGTGTAGGAGAAGAATTGAAGAATCTACATGGTGTTAGTCTTTCAAGGTGAAGCACAAAGTGTTGGGCTCTTGGAGAGGAGCTAGAGAAGGCCTTAGTTAATAATCTAAGCCTATGGAAGATCCTAGTGAAGATTAGGATTCTAATAGAGACAAGCTAGGTCTCTTAGTAGTTGTGCAAGCAAGCCTTGGAACACATACACTATATTGGTATCAAAGCTAGATTAAGATAAGGCTTGTGGTGGATGTTTCAACCTACTGAATCAGTGGGAGAGAATACACCAGAGGGATCAGTAGAAGATAAAACCATGGTGACTAATGCTAAGTTAGCCAAAAAGGTAGAAGAACAAGAAGAAGATAACAAGTTTCTAAGAGAAAGATTATCTCAAATGGAGAAACTCTTTGGTAAATTCCAAGACAAAGCTGATAAAGTGAAGGATAAGATAAAATAGAAGGAAGAAAAAGAAGCAAGGGAAAAAGGACCAGAATTGGAGGAGGAAGCTCCAACACCTGACCCTATTATTTCTGAAGAACCCTTCTTGAAATCACTAAAGGCCTTAAGTGGAAAAGCTTTGGAGGGTGTACCACTATTTAGTGGACAAATGGATCTAGATTCAGTTGTGGATTGGATTGACATTATAGAAAACCATTTCGAATGTGATGGCATAACAAAGGCCCAAAAAGTGAATGTGGCCAAATCTAGGTTGAGAGGCTCAGCCCTCACATGGTGGAAGTTTACTCAAACTAAAAGGGAGAAAGAAGGAAGGATTCTTATAGTCCCATGGAAGGGCACGGTGACCAAGATAAAGTAGACTTACTTGCCTGGTTATTATGAGGTTCAGCTGCATAGAAGAAGACACAATCTCACACAGAAAGATTTGGATGTCCAAGCATACACCGAAGAATTCCAAAAGTTGTGTTTAAGATCACAAGTGGTGGAGGATGAAAGAATCAAACTAGAAAGGTATTTGAATGGACTAAAGTGGTCTATTCAAGAAGACATGAGTCTTGTGAACTTCAAAACCATCCACCAATGTTATCAAATGGCCTTGAAAATAGAGGAGAAAGGAAAAATAAAACAAGAACAAACCTCCAAAGGAAGAGGTAGAGGAAGGGATAGTAGAGGACCAAGAGGTGGCTATGGTGGAAGGAGTTCATAAATAAGGACTCAAGGAGAAGTCAGATACACTGAGAAGCAAGAAGGAAGCTCTAGTAAAGGTGGTAGAGGAAGGAAATCTAATTTTAGAGGAAGAAGTGGTGGACAAGGAAGAGGAAATTACTTTTCCAATATGAAATGATATCATTGCAATCAAATGGGAAACCCTACCTATAGGTGTCCAGAGAAGGGTAGTACTTCTCAAGGAGGTAACAAAAGGATTAATCTAGTTCATGAGGAGACAAATTCAGCAAAGACACACCCTTAGGTGCCATTGAATTCAAAATAAGATGAGAACCTCATGATGAGGAGAACATTGATCAAGGAGCCGGTTAAAGAAGAGCCAATCCAAAGAAGGTCCCTATTTAGAATCAAATGCAAGGTGATGGTAAAAGTGTGTAGATTTATTATTGACTCAGGGTCTACTAACAACATTGTGTCAGAACAAGAAGTCAGCAAGATAAGCATGACAAGTATACCCCACACCCATCCTTACAAGGTCATATGGCTCAATAAGGGACAACATGTCTTAGTAAATGAGAAGGCTTGGGTGGATTTTTCTATAGGGAGATATAAGGAAAAGGTTCTATGTGATGTGTTACCCATGGATGCATGTCACTTTCTCCTAGGTAGGCCATGGAAATTTGACCGCCAAGCTATCCATGATGGGGTGAAGAACTCCTATACATTCAAGAAGGACAAAGTGACTTTCAAAATTCAATCACTGTTAGAGGATGCAAAAGTGAAGACAGCAGGTCCTAATGTGCTCATGGTTGGAGAAAAAGAGTTCTTAGAAGCCATGGAGGAAGGAGAAGGAGTTGGTTTTGCATTGGTGCTAAGGCCAAGAGAATAAAATGAAGGTAAGGGAGACAAGAAGCCAGAGCTACCTAAGTAGATACAAAGCATGTTGCAAAATTATGAAGGTATAGTAAGTGATGGACAACCATCAGCATTACCCCCTAAAAGAGCCATAAGTCATAGGATAAAATTTATACCAGGAGCTACCCTACCTAATAAAGCAACCTACAAGATGACCCCTCAACAAAATGAGGAGTTTTCTAGACAAATAGAAGAACTCCTAAACCAAGGTCTTATCAAGAAGAGCATTAGCCCGTGTGTCGTACCCACTGTCCTAGCACCTAAGAAAGGAGGAACTTGGAGGTGTTGTACTTATTCAAGAGCCATAAATAGGATAACCATTAGGTATAGGTTTCCCATTCCTAGGCTTGAAGACCTAATGGATTGTCTAGGTGAAGCTAAGTACTTTAGTAACATAGACTTGAGAAGTGGCTACCACCAAAGAAGAGTACAAGAGGGAGATGAGTGGAAGACAACCTTCAAAACCAATGAAGGTTTGTGTGAATGGATTTTCATGCCATTTGGACTATCTAATGCCCCCTCCAGATTCATGAGGCTCATGAATGAAGTCCTCAAAGACTAAATTGGCAAATTTGTAGTAGTATATCTTGATGATATATTGAATTATAGTAAAACAAGAGGTGAGCATCTTCAACACCTTGAGACAGTCTTCAAGAAGCTGCATGAAGAGAAGCTGATGATCAACTTGGAGAAGTGTGAGTTCATCAAAATAGAGCTGGTGTACATTGGGTTTGTTCTCTCTCATGGCAATCTAAAAATGGACAAGAGTAAAGTGGAAGCCATCATAAATTGGCCTACTCCAAGGACAGCAATAGAGGTAAGAATTTTTCATGGCCTTGCTCAGTATTATAGGAAGTTTATAAGGCAGTTTAGTGCTATTTGTGCTCTTATGTTGGACACAATCAAAGGAGGGATGAAGACTAAGTTTATATGGAATGAGAAAGCCACCAAGAGCTTTTAGTTGTTAAAAGGGAAGATTGCTACCCAACCTGTTTTAGTCTTTCCAAGCTTTGAGAAGCTTTTCACTATTGAGTGTGATGCAAGCAATGTGGCTTTTGGAGCTTTCCTAAGCCAAGAGGGTAGACTAGTGGCATTTCTTTCAGAGAATTTGAGTGAAGCTAAGAAGAAGTATTCTTCTTATGACCTTGAAATGTATGCATTAGTTCAGGCTTTAAGGAAATGGAGGCACTATTTTCTCCCCAAGGAGTTCATAGTCTATTAGATAATCAAGCTTCAAGTTTCTTGAACTCTCAAGAGAAGTTGAGCCACAAGCACATGAAGTGGGTTGAATACCTATAAGCTAACACCTTTAATATCAAGCACAAGAAAGGATTACTCAATAAGGTGGTAGATGCCTTGAGTAGAAGAGCTCTTACCAGCCAAGAGATCCAATTGAAGAGCATGGGAATAGATCACTTCAAAGATCTATATGTTGATGATGAAGACTTTGCAGACATTTATAAGGTATGTGTTGAATACAAGAATCATTTCCATAGAAAATATGATGAATACACTTTGCAAAGCAATCTATTGTTTAAGGGAAATTAGTTGTGTGTCCCTAGAGGGTCTATTAGGGAGAATTTAATTCAGGAAAAGCACAATGGTGCATTGAGTGGTCACTTTGGGATCACTAAGACACAAGAACTTGTTCAAAGGTTCTATTATTGGTCAAGAATGAACCTTGATGTTAAGAGGTATGTCAAAAGTTGCATAGTATATCAAAAGGCCAAAGTTACTTCTTCAAATATAGGTCTATATCAGCCACTACCTATCCCCACTAGGCCATGGAAATTCTTGAGAATGGATTTTGTAGTTGGGTTACCCAAGACAAGACAAGACAAGGCATGGATAGTGTTTATGTAGTTGTGGACAGATTGAACAAGATGGATCACTTTGTGCCATGTAAGACAACTAATGATGCCAGCCAAATAGCCTCTCTCTTCTTCAAAGAGATAGTTAGAATACATGAGTTACCTATGAGCATTGTGTCAAATAGAGACACCAAATTTATGAGTCATTTTTGGAAGACTCTTTGGAAAAGGTTAGGCACTAATTTATCCTTTGGGTCTTCATACCATCCCCAAACTTATGGTCAGACCAAAGTGGTAAATAGAAGCCTTGGAAATATATTAAGATGCTTGACCAAGGAATATGGTCAACAATGGGATCAATTGATTGGATAGGCTCAATATGCCTACAATGACACTATCAACAGCTCAATAGGGAAGAGTCCCTTTGAGATAGTCTATGGTCTACATCCTAGAGGATTCTATGAGCTAAGAGAATTAAAGGATGGAGTGAAGGCAAGTGGATATGTTGATGATTTTGTTTATGCAATGCAGGAGATACGTGATACAGTCAGGAAGACTTTGACAGAGAATACCATGAAGCATAAGACTAAGGTTGATGAGAGTAGAAGAGAACTTCAATTAAATGTGGGAGAGTTAGTAATGGTGCATCTAAATAAGTATAGACTTCAAAAAGGATTCACATACAAGTTGAAAATGAGGAGGATAGGCCCATGTCCTATCTTAGCAAAGTATGGGAACAATGCTTTTAAAGTGGAGCTGTCAGAAGATAGTGGACTGTCCCTTGTCTTTAACATTGTAGACCTGGTTCATTATAAAGGACCACCACCAGAAATGGATCAAAGCCTAAGTGAAGTGATCAAAGATGTAGAAGACCTCAAGCTACCCCCTGCTACAGTCAAGTGAGCTGACAGTATACTGGATACCCGAGTCTACAAGAAGACTAGAACCAAAGAGTACAGAGAACACTTGATCAAGAGACATGGTCAAATGGATGCTGATGTAGTATGGGTTAAAGAATCATAGTTTAAGAAGATGGGGATTGACCCTACCCTACTCAATCCAAGGGTGGATTGAACTTTTTTTGGGGGGGAGGATGGTGCAAGAGCACACCTAGGCTAACCTCCGTAGTTGTGATGTTTTGGCTTGTACTTGACATTGGCCAAGTCAAGTTTGTGTGTTTAGTTAGACCTTAGAAGGTCATTGCATCATGGACTAGTTGAGTTAGTCATTAGGACTAAGGTCACTAGAATAGTCATTGTTAGTAGCTTTTTAATTTTCTTAGGCTTAGAAGCTTAGTGATGGATTTGAGCTTCGAATGTGTCCTAAACACATAAATGTTGTCATAGAGATGCTTGGAAGCCATTAATGAAGTTGGATCCTTGAAATCTAGAGGTTAGAGGTCCTAAGAATTAGGAAGTTGGCATAATGACAAAGATGCCAAAAGTTGTTACAATGTTGTCATGACAACATTTGCAATTATTGCAAATGTTGCATGCAACTCAATTAGTTTGGATCCCCCTAGGAGATAGGAGTGGGAAATCAACCAGAAGGCCCTAGAAACATGGAATATGGCATCTAATGTATGAGGATTATTGAATCTAAGGAGGATATTTCATTGTAACAAGTTCTGGATAGTGAATATAGCTCTGCAACTCTGATTTTGTGAAGAACCTGAGCTTTTCAGTGTGACAGTGCTATCATATGGATTGAATGCTTTGATTTAGTGATTTTTTTGTGTTCATAGGATAGTTCTTAGAATTTTTCATTTAGTAAGTAAGTTGATAGGATTCATTCTAAGGTCTTAAATAAATTGTTTACAGATTAGGGAGTTCACTGGTTCTATCCTGACCAGTTTGTCATTTCATGACTCCCCCATGAAATCTAATCATGGGATCTTCCTAAGGCTAGGTGGATATGTTAGGGGAGTCATTGGTCTATACATATGTAGGTTTGGGAGTCTTGTGGAGTTGAGTTTCTATTTTTAGTACCAAGCCCTAGGAAAGTTGACAGTGCCCGGTTAGAGGTTTGGAGATGAAGAATTGAGCATTACATGCGGGGAAGAAAAGTACAGTACAAGAAAAGTGTAGTAATAGATGGGATATGACCTAATATTTCTATGTTGAGATATTTTTGAACTCACCAATCCATTTGGTTGAGGTTTGAGTAAGAAATCAGTAAGGTCCTACTAATTATGCCTATTATCCCTATTGGTCCTAGATAATACGAACCCTATGTACGGAGTGCTTAGGACACTAAAAATTTACAAATCCTTTGTAAAATAAAAAAGGGTATCTGAATGTGGGATTAGTTTTTCAATTTCTTTGGGAATTTTTTAAAATAATTGGGAAAAGGTCTCTGAAAAAGGCTACAAGGAATTAGGCCTGATTAGGCTTCCTAGGATCTAAAGATTGAACTCGACTGAAAAGGGATAAGAGATCCTTCTAAATGGAGACAAAAGGGAAAATATGGAAGTCTTCCAAAATTTTAAGTATCCCTACAATGATAGTGAATGCTAGTGTGGAATTGGCCCTTAGATCCTTCTAAGTGTAGGAGAAGAATTGAAGAATCTACATGGTGTTAGTCTTTCAAGGTGAAGCACAAAGTGTTGGGCTCTTGGAGAGGAGTTAAAGAAGGCCTTAGTAAATCATCTAAGCCTGTGGAAGATCCTAGTGAAGATTAGGTTTCTAATAGAGACAAGCTAGGTCTCTTAGTAGTTGTGCAAGCAAGCCTTGGAACACATACACCACAGCATGGGTTGGTTGCGGAGAGGGAGGTGGGGAGTAGGGAGACTGGGAGGTAGGGAAGTTGTGTAGGGTGGGGTTTAGTGCAGACACCATGGGAGGAGGAGTGGGTTTGGAGGAAGCAGAGGCTGGGGAGGTAGAAATGACATGGGAGATGGGATGTGGCATGTTGGGAGGATGGAAGGTGGTGGCACTATGGGAGGAAGTGCAGTGGAGAATAGCAGGTTGTTGGGTGGCGGGCAGAGGGGATGAGTGGGTTATATGGGATTTTTAATCCCACATTTATGCAGTGGTGGGGAAATTGCGTGTTTATAAGAAAAGCTTAAAACAATCAAAACAAAGCAAAGGAATAGGTGTGTCTTGATGAATGGTGGTCGGTGTTATATTGCAAGGTTGGTTTGATGTGAGCAATGGGAAGAATGATAGCTTGTTGGGGCTTAAATATTAGACCGATATTTTTATTTCAAAAATAAAATTTTGTCTTCTGTCTCAAAATTATGCCTTCTATCTTTGTCTACGTGTAGGCAGAAAAATTGTCTCATTTTGCATGCAGAGGTCTATACTATTGGGATTAATGGGAATTATGTACTGAGAGAGGAGGGGTGAATCATTACCTCTAAAACTTTTGTATCCCTTTTATCAATAAACCTTTGTAATCAATTGTATATCCATTCAATCTAATTTATACTATCTTGATGTGAGTTATATCAAATCATAATATTAACATACATGTGAACATTCATAGAAACATTCATGAAAGTAATTTGACACATAACACAAGATATTATATCATAGAAAAACTCCTATGAGGACGTAAAAACTGCAGTGGGGATGGCACCCACAAAATCTTCACTATCTGCAGATTGGAAGGGGTCGGTTAAGGCTTACAATTTTGATCACTTCTGATGATCTACCCTGTTAAGAGTATCATTGGAGACCTATTAAATTATACTCTATTAAGATCTTTAGCAACACTATTGAGTGTGCACTCGGTTAATAGATTTGTTGTTGGACTATTAAATCCACCTTCCTTGAAAGGATTTTTACACTTTGCTCCACTTGTTAGAATTATAGAAAATTACAAATTGACCTGGTAAATGCAATCTCCTATTGCTGATACAGATCCAATTTAGTTTACATTAAAAATATTATCACCTAATTGTGATTGAATAATACCTCTGATTCTTGGTATGCTCTGTTCTTGGTTCTGATAACCAGATTCACATTTTGTTGTTCTTGTTCTTGAAACCCTCAAACTGATCCATAGATGTTCTCATTTGGTTCATTCATGTTCTCCTCTCTCTTCACATCGATAATAATGAATGATTGTATCATCTATTTATAGATGTATTAACTTCATCAAGTTTTGATAAAAACAATGTTAACTCTAAGATCAGGTTTACAACTTGTACCTAGATCTCGTAGTCTATTTTTTTTAAATTAGTTAGAATAATTAAAGAACTTACATTCATGTATCTTGTCCCGAAATAAATGGATTTAAAACAAATAAATATCCTATAAATAGAATACACTTGCTTTATCTAACGTGGAAGTTAGATCCACTTTTTGCGGGTTGCAACTGAATTTCAGTTCTATCTGTTGGTCATGCTTAACTATCCTTTGGTTTTGTTCTATTGGTTGCACTTTAAATATCTTGTTAGTCTACATTTTATCTTGCATGTCAGGTTCCTCTATTGGGTTCCTTGTTATCTTTCTACTTTGTGATTTCAGTTTACACACTAAGTTGTGTCATCGGTTCTCTTTCCACTTAATCATCTTCGGTGATCTCTTAATATCTGATCTTTGGTTTTCTCAGTCCTATCTTTCGGTGTATGCTTACTAAAAGTGTTGTTTGCATACTAATAGAAAATTAATGTCATCAATCTCCCCTTTTGACATTAGTATCAAAAACTGATAATGTTTAGCATTGTTTTTGTAAGGAAACTCAAGTGCGGAAACAGCTTCCTACGCTAATCTCTATAGGAAAGTATTGTGCAAATTCTTTTAAATCCTTACAATTTCAGATTCGTTAACTACTTTAACAAAGATATTGCAACCACATACCATGCATATAGAAAATAGAGAATGACACAATGATATACCCTGGGGAAAACCTTTTGGTAAAAAACCCCACCACTCCAAAACCTGCACAATGTATTGATCAAAAACTATTACAGCTTACAATACACTTGCAATGCAAGTTCTTTCAGAAGATTTCAAAACCCATTGAAGAAAAATCACGGTAGCATAAAAATGTTCCAACAATACACTCGCATCCATCTTCTTCGCAACCCTAAAAAATGCTTATATCATGCGCTTCACTTTTTAGGGCTACTCCCAAAGATAACCGTATTAGTGTTTTACCATTCTCCGAGAAAATAGGAAACCCAACCCCACGATTGGGGAAGAGTGTACAGTACTCAAATTTATCAATTGCCACATGTCTTCACCTATCATTGAATCTTCCTGACATAGCTCTTACGTGTCATAGGAAACCGTCATAACCGTTTTAGCCATGATCTCCTTACACACAATTCAAGATGCCGACACATCAACATTATTTGCAAGTAATACATTTTACAAAACAAATAATAAGAATAGGAATTATCCAAGGTTGAGAACCTTATTCCTAACAGTTTTAACAAAATCCAACTTGCTAGGATCTCGAGATTTGATTTCCTCTCTTGAAAGAATAACGTGGTTATTCCCAAGGTTTGATATTCTTTTCCTCTCTTGAAAGAATAACGGGGTTATTCCCAAGGTTCTCTAGGGTCGGGTCACAACCTTCTTGGTTACTCAGTTGAATATAAATGTGATTGTTCATGAGGAGGCCTTTGCTGGTTAGTTCAAGACATCAAACTGCAAAAAACACTTTAGCTCCTTTTTTGGTATTTTCCGTTTTAACATATGGGTGTTGTAAATAGAATGCAATTTTGGTATTTTTTAAAACAAGTAAATCAAACCAAGTAACAATTCACTACCCCATAGATGCAAATGTTTGGAGAGAGGACGTATTTACTCATGTAAGATATTCAAAATTGATGAAATCATGAAGCCACCAAGATGTGCGCACCCATGAGACAGATTTATCGTTAAGCCCAAAGATGATCTCTTCCCTGCATTTGTCACAGCAAGGTAAAGTAAACAACAACAAACTCCAACTAAAAGAAATGCAAATTTGAAGCACAATAAACAAGAGGCTCTCTAAAAATAATGAATAATGAAAGCATACATTCGATAATTTCACATAGGTAGTAGCAATCCACACACCATGAATAAATCACCAAATGTATATCTTTATTGCATTAAGAATCTGACCCTTACATTGATTTTGTGATTACAATATATAGAATTTGATCCACAACTCTGAATTCTGAATTTAGGGCATCAAAGAGAAAAAATAACTTAAACTAAAACTTTACTGGAAGGGAAACTATTTTAACTAACACTAGATAACTTGCATGGATTCATGAACCCATTTACAATCAATTTTCCCATGCAAGGAGGGTCAAACTCGCCAAGAAGAAAAACAAAAGAAGGAAGGGTTTCTTCAAAAAACTCAGAGTCTTCTTCTTGTTTCTGGAAGTCTTTCTTGGGATCTTCATCTGTAAGCTCTTCTAATGGTGGAGACTGATAGGGAACCCTTAGTTCTTTCAAAATGAAGTCAAGCTGACCATCAATTAGATCTGGAGTTCAACTGGTGTGAAAAATGTGATCTCACTGGAAACACCTAGTTTTTTGAACCCTGACCTCAACTCCAAAATTCTTCTAGTGTCAAATATTCTAAGTGTTTATCATCAAAACCTTGGTCTGAAGTTTGGATCTGTCAGAGGCCAAAAAGGCCAAAATATCTAGAAGGCCAAAAAGACTGAAAAATTGGAAGGCCGAAAAGCTGAAAAACTATGAAGGCCGAAAGACCAAAAATTCTATAGGGCCAAAGGAAAAAAATTCTATAGGATTGAAGGCCAAAAGGCCAAAGGGTCAGATCATTTGTGGGGGCCGAAAGGCTAAAAGGTTGAAAACTACATTAGGGAAATCTTTAAGTGTGGGGGGACTTCTTTTCCAAAACTTCTTCATGGTCCAAAGGGTCAATTTGAGAACACCTCTGGGTGTGCTACCCTGAGCCTTTGTATCATCTCCTAGACTTCCTCATAGTTTATTTAATTCCTCTTTTCCCTATAAACCTTCAGTTCCTTTTTTTCTTTAAAGGCAGTTAGCTCGGAAGTGAAGAATTGGATTTCCTCTACGTGATTGGTCACCTTCATCTTTCTTCCTTTGAATAGAACAACTCTTGTAGGGATTCCTTGGTCCATGTACCTACCATAATGTCCTTGAATTGTTGGACCACTTCTTTGGATGGCTATAAGACATGCTTATCTTCATCTCGGTATAAGTCAATGCCGATCCCTATGAAAAAGATATTTATTTCCTAAACCCATTCCAAGACCTCCTTCTGTTTATCCAATATGGAAGCTTGAGATTTCTCATAAATACCAACTATCTTGGTTATGCGCTTGATCCATGTCTCAAATTTGTCTAGCTCCTCACCTTCATATATTTTACCAAGATCTAGAAGCACTATTTTCTGATGATCTGTAGGTCTTGGAGGGCGGTTCTCCATTTGCTGGTCTCTGATTCTAGGCCACCATCATTCATCATCAAGTCTATCAAATTCATAGCCTTTATTAGAATAACCTTGTAAGGTTTGAATATTTTACTGATATCACCTTCCCCATATTGCTCAAAATCCTCCTTCCAATCTGCACTCACCTTGATGAAGGAGGGATTTAGACCTACTAGTAATTTTGGGGCATTTCTTTTATCCAATACTTCCTGTAGTGAGGCCTCTAGGAAGTTAGGGTTGATGGGACCAACCATTTTGTGGATGAACCTCTTCAAGGTTTCATTTTGTTCATTCAAGGCCTTTATGGTCTCTTCATCTTTACTCATAAAACCTAGGGCATGTTTGATCCCTGAGGCTACTAGTGTCTTGCTCCCCTCCTTGGTAGGTTCCCCCAAATCTACCTCCTTAAATGTGTAGTCTTTCGAAGTAGTTTGGGCTTGAGAGGTGTTGGTGGATGGGATTTCCACCTATGCCTTCCAGCATCCCCTAGTGACTTGGGTGACATAGGAAATTGTCTGTGCTGGTAATATGACCATTTTCTGCTAAAATTCTTTCCCTATGGATTTTATGTCTATAGTTTCCCTTTCATCATCATTTGTATAAGTTCTCCTTCTTAACTAGATTTTTCTAGTAAACCATGTGGGCTTACTAGATGCGGTGACTGGCTCATATGGAGTAACTTGTAAAATAGAATCCAAATTTTGGGACCCTGGGGTCACCTCTTTATCTGGCCCTTCTCCTTGTTCCTGTCTTCATTCCCCTCCTCTTGGTGTCCTTCTTTCTCCCTTTCCTCCTCCATCTTGTCCTTTTCTTCCCCTGCCTCAACTTGTTTTTCTTGGCCTCTATTTTCATCGCCCGAGGAGCTAGCTAACACTTCTGTATTGAGACTAGTCATGACCTTCAGTGTGGTTTCTAAAGGTGACACAGACTCTAGTTTTATTGACCCTCTAGGAGTTGGAATTTGGCAAAGCAAAGGGATCAATGATGGTGGAGTAGGTGTTGGGAGATTTGGAATTAGAGGTGGAAGAGTAGTTGGTGGAGTCTATAGAAATGATGGGGGAGATCGAATAGGAGGTGGGATAGTAGTTGGTGGAGTAGGAATCTGGGGGGGCATTGTAATAGGAATGGCTTCTACTATGGGCTCTTTCCAGGAACTTCTTGGGCGAGTGCGGACTCTTGATTTTTGAGCCTGTGATCCATTTTAGAGCTCTTTCCCATAATAGATATACTGGGGTTTGGGTTAGTAAATTGAGTGGGAGGTGGAGTTAAGGTTACCTGGGGTTGGAAGAGAGAGGGACCACCCATCTCATATCTAGTCACATACCCCAACGTATCTTGTCCCTAGTCTGAGAAACCTTCCAGACCTTCAAAGTCTGATATTTGGAACTCATTTGATCCAAGAGCATCTAAGGGGTTATCTTTCTCTTTAGGATCTTCTTGCTACTTCTGACTAGTCTCCTTTTCTCTCCTTTTGTGAGACCTTGTCCTTTTAATTAGAGGAACATCTTCCTCTTCTTCTTCTTGCATGTCTTCTTACATGGTCTCCAATTGTGGGGACAGAGAAGCTTTATTTCTTTTGTATATCTTCTTGCTCCTTCCAGTAGAGGGAATAAATTGTCCTGAAGTGGAGGGTCCTTCACCTGATGCAACTTGTGCTAGGACCATGGGGGAATCTATCTATCTAGTCATTCTTGTCTTGGGAGCCTTGGGCCTTGGGTTTGACCCATATTCCACTGCATGTTCATGACCTTACACCATGCTTGGTTTCTACGGTGGTGCCTTCTTGTACTTTGGCGCTGTGTTTTTCTCCCTGCATTGTTTATCCGCTTGTTTGGGTATATCCATAAGTGTTTTCACTAGTATTGGGCTCATCCTATAGGGACTCTTAATCCACTCCTCTTTCATTCTCATCACATGCCTTGCACAGAAATCAATGTCATCATTTTCGTCTGTGTCAACCTTTCATGATGGGTCTGTCATATATCTTGTCATTGGTGTAAATTGCCTCCAAGACCTTGTCTAAATCATACTCCCAAAGTTTAGGGGAATAAGGGTCTTTATGACTTTGTTTTCTAGGGTAAGGGTAATCCTACAATAATCTGGGATCCTAACCTCATGGTCATCCACACAGTTCATCCAGTGATCCTCCATGTGTGGTTCATAGAATTTGCCAATAATGTGGTTGTAAGTGCCTATAGGATCAAAACAAGGCCGCACTGTCTTGTAAAGTTGCAGGGGCAGTCATCCCATTCAAAGGCCACCAACTTGAAAACCTTCATATCCTGTAAGGTATATGGTCCCAATGAGATGTGAAAATCCCAACAGTGCTTCTTCTTATGCTTTATGTGCTCATATGCATTGGCGAGTTGTCGGGCCATCTCCACAAAGATTATCCAGTCATATGGATATCTAGGAAATTTCTTGGGTTTTACCTGTGATCCTGCTATCTGAATGTAGTTGAAGGTCCTAAATTAAATATAATAGGCCCCTATGGCTCTTATCTTAGTTGTTTCTTCCTCTGACATCCTTTTTGAAAAATTACCTTCAATGGATCGAATGATTGCGAAGATGAAAGCGTCATTGACTATCCTGTAGTCAGGGCTATCCTCTAGCATTTTTTCCCTTTTCTATAGTTGGGGGTATATGATGTAAGGCCATGCATTGGGATCATTTAGGTTTCCCCTCTTGGTGAGTCTTGGGTAATCCACCTGGGCTGCTACTAAGTACACCACGTAAGTACTCATGTAAAACTTGGGGTTATGTTTTACTGCCACGAGTTGTTTGTCCAACCTGCGGCCTTTGAGTCTTTCAATCAAGAGAATCATCCAATTATCCATTTGGGAGGATTGTGGTAACCCATATACTTGGCTCAGCATTGTTCTGGTTGCTTTGATATCATCCTTCATGTACCCCCTCCTTAGGTCTATCTTGTCCAGCTTATTTTAGGGGAGAGGTTGTTTGAGGTAATTGTCATTGACTATCTCATATGCTTTGTCCCATTTGTTCCTAAACCACAAGTTTCCCTTCTATATGAAGAAGTCATAGAACTTGTCTATGCCTTTGTGAAGGTGGAATACATCCTCTATGACATCTGACCTGATATCCAGTACTACTTGGCCTTTTGTGTTTTGAACCATCCTTTTGTCTGAGTCATAGTGGTTTTCCAAGGCCATGATTAATTCAGGTGAGGTTGTGGCCACTGGGTGGGCTACTGCATTGACAAGTCATGCTAGTACAAATGAAGTACAGTCCTCTAATCTTCCTTTTGGTTGGGTGCATCTTGTTAGGAACTCATCCCAATTAACATTCCTGATATCAGTATCGGTGATTTCACTGTGTTTGTTGCTAATCTTTGAAGGGGGAGTGTTTCCCTTGTATTGGTACTTCATGGGAGAAGTGATCATTTTCTTAGGCATTCCTGTAATAAAACATGCAAGTATTAGTATCTCATTTGAGAAACAAAACTGAAAGAAAGCTAACTAAACTAAGAAAAATTGAGCAAAACTAAAAAAGTCACTAAGAATGTAGGTTTTTGCACTTTCAGGGTTTCAGATGTCGAAGACAGTTTTGGAGACCGAAAAGGCCGAAAGTGTGAAAAAAGCCATCATTCTCGATGAGTTCCTTTGGACCTTTCAGCATCTAAAAGTCTGAAAGTTTTTTTTTGGTGCGGTGAGCGTGGATGCCAAAAATCCAAAGTCCTGAAACTTGAAAACCAGGACTCAGAGACTTGGATCTGTCAGAATTTTGGGCCTTTTGGGGGTCCAAAATGCTGAAAAGTATGAGTCTTTGAAATGACAATGAGGGACTTTTGGGGATTTGGTCCTGTCAGTTTTTTGGATGTTTCAGAGTTCCAAAACACTGAAAGGGCCAAATATCTGACAATGAGACAGACAACCATGACCTAGTTTTCAGCCTTTCCAAGGTTGAAAACCTGTGACAAAGGTCGCGACCAGAAAAAACCCTAACACAAAAAACCTAGAGGGTGAAACCTGAGTTGACACAGATGGATCTCCCACAAAAATGAAGGTGCCCAAGGGCCCTTAGAGACCAGGGGAGAAAGAGGTAGCACGCCCTAAGCCAGACAAGCACTAGGGGGAAAAACCCTAAAACTTAAAAATAAAACCAGGATGGGAAGGAGAACGAGAGGCATGCGAACGAGACCTACCTCAGAGCAATTAGGAGAGGGGAGGATGGCACAATGAAGATGGAGGTGTGTGTGCATTCAAGCTTAGTGTTGAAGTCAAAAATGCTAAAGCTGAGAAAAAATCAGAATCAAGGATGCAAAGTGTTTTTCAAACTGGGGCCTTCACAACTTATAACCTACGGGTCTTGACATTAGCTTTTCGGTGGTTTCAGTGTCTGGAACACCAAAATTATAGAGGGAGACACCTTCATAATTTTGGTGTTTTCAGATGTCGAAAACACCAAAAGGATTGGCTTTTAGCCTTTTAGCCATTTTTGTGTTTCAGAGTACCAAGGTCCCCGAAACACCGAAAGGCCAAAAAAGTGTTTTTCCTTAAGATCATGCTGACACCTGCTCTTCTCAAGTTGATCGAGCGAGGACTCAAAGGGGAAAAAAAGACAAAAAAAACCACAAAGAAAGAAAAAAAGGGGGGGTCCCCATGTTCATAGGACCAAAAAGATGGGGTGTCTATGATGGACCAACAACAAATAGCTATTGGTTTATGTGTAGTCTAATCAGTCCCCAAGTGGGAGATTGATATATTATTGTGACTGATCAGGAAAGTGATTTACCTTTTAAGTGATTTACCTTTTTTCAAGGCATGGGGTTTGGGGCATCGACTCGAGCGGGGGTTCAGAGGCAGAGCCCCCGAAAAAAAAATTTGAGTCTTATTTGCGGCCAATTTCTTGACTGACATGTTTTAACCCTAAAGCGGCATACATTTGTATAAATTGGCTTACGGTTAGGGTTTCCTTATTATGTTTTATGTTTTATGTTTTATGCTGATATTGAGTTGTGAGGGATTTGTGCATTGCAATCTGATTGTAATCACTAGATAAGAATAATATTGGACTTTGTTTTTTGGTGGACATAGCCCAGGGATTGGGTGAACCATGTTAAGTCTTTGTGTCTTGTGTTCTCTTTTGGTTTGGTTTATTATTCTTTGTTATAGATTATATTTCTGCATGTAATTGTTATTTCTGCCTTGTTAATCCTAACAAGTGGTATCAGAGCTATGGTTGTTTTTAGTTATCCTCTACAGGAAGGTCTCATGGTTGAGTGGGAGTCTCACGGTCAAGTGGGAGTTATGGAAAATGAGGGTAGGTTGAAGGTTGAAAAGTTTAATGGGAAAAACTTTTAGTTATGGAAAATGCAGATGGAGAACTATCTCTATTAGAAGGATTTATGGCAACCCTTGAGAGGAGTATCCAAGAAAGATTCAGCTATGTCTCAGGAGGACTGGAACATTCTGAATAGAAAGGCACTAGGGAGCATTCACTTATTCCTAGCTCAATCGGTGCTATTTAATATTACAAAATCAACGACAACTGAAGAGTCAATGGAATCCCTAGCAAAGTTGTATGAAAAACCTTTCGCTTTGAATAAGGTATTTCTTTTGAAGTGCTTATTTAATATGAAGATGGTAGAAGGTGGGTCAGTGGATAATAATTTAAATGAGTTTAATATTGTTACTAGTCAATTATCCTTTGTGAATATTAATTTTGATGAAGAAATTAGGGCTCTCTTGATTCTGTGTTCTTTGCTAGAAATTTGGAATAGCTTGATAATGGCCGTTAGTAACTCTGTTTCTAATATGAACACCCTAAAATTTGATGATGTTATTGGTGTTATTCTGAGCAAGGAAATTCATAGGAAAAGCTCAGGTGTATCTACATCAGGTAGCATGTTGAATGTAGAAAGCAGAGGTAGAAAAAGACATAGAGGAAACAACTCTAAAAATCATGGGAAATCGCGAGGGAAGTCAAAGGGAAAGAGGTCTCAATCAAGAGAACCTAGTGACTACTGGTAATGTGGAAAACCAAGTCATAAGAAGAAATATTTCTAGTCTTAGAAAAATAAAGAAGGAGACAAACAAGAAGGCAATAAGGAGGCAAATGTGGTAAGTAATAAATCTGATGATGATGTTTTGGTCCTTTCCCTTGAAAATGCTGATGATTCATGGGTTCTAGATTCAGGGGATTATTTTCATGCTACACCCCATAGGAGTTATTTTATTGATTATGTCCAAGGTGATTTTGGGCTAGTTTATTTGGGAGATAATGAACCTTGTCAAATTGTTGGGAAGGGAAGAATTAAGATTAAGTTG
>MU222974.1:839757-853132 GCA_018584345.1 Thuja plicata
AAGGTCTCAAAAGGTTCCTTAGTAGTAGCAAAAGGTGTGAAAGTAGGCACCTTATATCTTTGTACAGGCAATACTGTTCCTTCTACTTTAATTGTTACAGAGAAAAATGAATGTTCAGGAATAGTTGTTGCAGTTGAGCAGGTTGAACATGAAATATTTATTGTGGATACAGAAAAAACACTATGGCACAACAGACTTGGGCACATGAGTGAGAAAGGTATGAAATTAATTCACTCAAAAAAAGTTTTACCAGGACTGAAATCTGTAAATTTAGATTTCTATGAAATTTGTGTGTATGGGAAACAAAAGAGAGTTAGTTTCTTGAAGGGTGGGAAGGAAAAGAAATATGATAAATTAGAGCTTGAGCATATAGATGTATGGGGGCCATCTCATGTATCTTCCCTTGGTGGCTCTCTATATTATGTTACTTTCATTAATGATGCAACTAGGAAAGTATGGATTTATTTCCTTAGGCAGAAATCTGATGTGTTTGAAACTTTTAAGAAATGGAAAAGCTTGGTTGAAAATGAGACTGGTAAAAGATTAAAATATCTCAGATCTGATAATGGTGGTGAGTATTGCAGCAAAGAATTTGAATATTATTGTTCCTCTAATGGTATCCCTAGGAAGAAAATGGTTCCAAGAACTCCACAAGAAAATGGAGTGGCTGAACGCATGAACAGGACAATAATGGAGCATGCAAGGACTATGAGATTGCATGTTGGGCTCCCCTTAAACATGTGGTTAGAGGCTGTAAATACTATTGTTTATTTAATCAATAGAGGTCCCTCTACTCCTTTGGGTTGTGGTATTCCAGAGGAAGCATGGAATGGTAAGAAGGTAAGTTATTCTTTTCTCAGAACCTTCGGTTGTGAAGCATTTGCACATATAGATTTTGAAAATAGAACCAAGCTGGAAGCAAAATCAAAGAAATATGTATTTGTTGGATATTGCATTGATGAATTTGGGTATAGACTTTTCAATTTTGAAAATTGTAAAATTGTAAGAAGCGAGGATGTTATATTCAATGAGAAAGTGTTGTACAAAGATCTGTTGCGACAGCATGAGAAGAAAGACACTGATTATGTAGAGTTGGATGATACTCCAAAAGATAATGTTCCAGTAATTCCTTATGCTTCGCAACAATAGTAACAACAAATACCACACACCCCAGTGAATTTTAGACGGTCAACAAGGCTAAGTAGACCTCCAGATAGATTTTCACCTTCTTTGTATTCTATTTTATTAACTGATGGTGGTCTACCTGATTGTTATAACAAAGCTATGCAGGTGGATACAAAGATTCAGTGGGAGTCTACAATGATAGATGAAATGGACTCCTTTCTAAAAAATCAGACTTGGGATTTATGTAAGTTACCTGCAGGTAAATGGGCTTTGCAGAATAAATGGTTTTACAGGTTGAAAGAATAAGATGGAGGTAAGAAAATATTTAAAGCCAGAGTAGTCATAAAAGGATTTGCACAGAAACATGGTATTGATTTTGATGAGATATTTTCTCCAATTGTTAAAATGACTTCTATTCGTACTGTTTTAAGTATTGTGGCTACTGAAGATTTTCATTTAGAGAAGCTTGATGTTAAAATAGATTTTCTTTATGGTGATTTGAATGAAGAATTATATATGGTACAGCCACAAGGATTTGAGGTCAAGGGTAAGGAGATTTTAGTGTGCAAATTGCAGAAAAGTTTATATGGCTTGAAGCAAGCACCTCGACAATGGTATATTAAGTTTGATACTTTTATGAATAAGAATGGATACACTCGATGTAATTTTGACCATTGTGTTTATTTCAAGAGGTTAAATGAGGACAGCTACATTATTTTATGTTTATATGTTGATGATATGCTTGTAGCTGGGTCTAACATGGATCATATTAAGGGGTTGAAACAACAGTTAGCAAAATCTTTTGCTATGAAGGATTTGGGGGCAGCAAAACAAATCCTTGGCATGAAAATTTGTAGACATAGGAAGAACAGAAAATTAACTCTATCTCAGGCTGATTATATTGAAAAGGTGTTGCAAAGATTCTCCATGAAGGATGCCAAAGCTATCACTACATGTTTTCCTGGTCATTTTAAATTGACTAAGGAGATGTGTCCAAACACACCAAAAGAAGAGGCTAAAATGGTCAAGATACCTTATTCTTCAGCTGTAGGGAGCTTAATGTATGCTATGGTATGTACTAGGCCAGACAATGCACATGCAGTGGGAGTTGTTAGCAGGTATATGAGTCACCCTGGGATTGAGCATTGGAATGAAATCAAATGGATTCTCAGATATTTGAGAGGTACATCTAATAAGTGTTTACACTTTGGGGGCTCTACTACTACTATTCATGGCAATGTTGACTCAAACTTGGCAGGAGATATAGATACCAGACGAAGTACTATAGGTTATGTATTTACTATTGGTGGGACAACAGTGAGTTGGATTTCTTGGTTACAAAAGGTGAATTCTTTATCCACTATAGAGGCAGAGTATGTTGCTGCTACTGAGGTAGCCAAGGAGATGATATGGCTTCAATTCTTCATGGAAGAATTGGGACATCCACAAGCGGATAACTATTTGTATTTAGACAGCTAGACTGCCATTCATCTTGCAAATAATTTTTCCTTACATTCAAAGACAAAGCACATACAGTTGTGGTATCATTTCATTCGGTCAGTTTTGGATGATGGGCAGTTAAAGCTAGAAAAGACTCATACTAATGATAATCCAGCAGATATGTTTACAAAGGTTGTAATGAGGGAGAAGCTGAATTCTTGCTCAGTTTTGGTTGGTCTTCTAGATTGAATAGACTAAGAGAACAACAGAGTTCAGGAAGGTTGGATCCAGTGGGAGCTTCACATGATAGTGGTTTAGCTACAAGATCAGTCTCCAAGTGGGAGAATTGTTGGTTTATGTGGAGTATGATCAGTCCCCAAGTGGGAGATCGTTATATTATGGTGACTGATCAAGAAAGTGATTTACCTTTTAAGTGATTTACCTTTTTGCAAGGTGTGGGGTTTAGGGCATCACCCTGAGCAGGGGTTTGGGGGTGGAGCCTTTGAGAAAAAAAATTGAGTCTTATTTTCGGCCAATTTCTTAACCGACATGTTCTAACCCTAAAGTGGCATAAATTTGTATAAATTGGCTTAGGGTTAGGGTTTACTTATTATGTTGTATGTTTTAAAATGGTATTGAGCTATGAGGGATCTACACATTGTGATCTGATTGTAATCACTGGATAAGAATAATATTGGACTTTGCTATTTGGTGGACATAGCCTAGGGATTGGGTGAACCATGTTAAATATTTGTGTCTTGTGTTCTCTTCTGGTTTGGTTTATTATTCTCTGTTATAGATTATATTTATGCATGTAATTGTTATTTCTACCTTGTTAATCCTAAAAATATCCCAACAAAAGGAGGAATGACCAAGGTATTTCTCTATCATCATTACTCTTCCAGGCTGTAACTTTGCAGCAAAACAAGGCCAAGAGGTGTTGGTGTCAACCAATATTTCAATGACTTTCAATCTAAGTTTTTTTGCTAGTTCCTAGTGTGTGTTCATGTGTATTCATTCCTTGACCCTTGATTGTGGTAACTAGAATGTCTGTCAATTGCTCCCAACCTTTGCCAAGTAGACCAGGGCTTCCTGGAAAGATCTTTGCTTCCAGTTGAGTGTTCATATCCCCAACAAATTTTTCCCCAAATCCCAAGTATAGCCTTTCTCTACTGCCAGTCAGGCATTCATATCCTAGGTAGAGGCTTCCATAGTCACCCAAGTCTGCTCTATTTGCTAGGCTGTAGCTTTCTTGCCTTTTGAGAGTTTCGTCCTTTGGAAAATAATTTTACTCATTCTGTGTGCTCTTGAAATGTGTTGAGCCTTGAATGTTTGTGTACTCCATGTGTTCAGGTTTATAGCAATGAAATTCTCTTTTTGTATTTAATCTGATCCAGGAAATGATTAGGCTGTGTCACCCGAATTTCACACTTGTGGCCTCTTTGGGACACTTTTCTTTTTATGTGCTTTCTTTTCTTCTCTCTTTAGCTATTCTCTTTTCTTTTTCCACTTCCTTTGCATTCATTCAGACCTAGGTTATTGGATCGGTGGGTACCCGAATCTATGCACTAGTGTTGATCACAACTATCAAATGTTCAAGAAATGATTACTCTCTGAGTGTTTCCTTTTAGTGTATTTCATAATCAGGATGACCAAGACTTGAACTTCTTCTTGTTGATCATTGATATATGTCATCACTTCGCCTTTTGGACAATGTTCTTCATGTTGCACATTTCTTTTGGAGAATTGACTGAGAAATACCCTTGCTCTAATTTATGGACTACTTTGGAATGGATCCAAGAACACACTGACCCAAAACAACAAATGAGCCCTGACAAAAGAAAGGAAGAAAGGATTGACAGTGAGGGCGACGAAGAAACAAAGAGAAAAGAAAAGAAAGGACAAAAAAAAAGGGGGACTATGGTACAAGGGATGGAAGGTAGTCTCACTTAGAATTCAAAATAATGTTTGAGGAAATTCCCATTGACTGGAAATGGGGTCAACTCTCCATTCAATGTGCTGATCCTAAAAGTGTTTTCCCCTAGGATCTCTGATATTTGATAAGGGCTAGTCCACAATCTTTGGAACTTGGTGTGGCTGCCTGACTTTTATTTTTCCTTATTCTACATGAGGACAAGGTCAGAGATCCTAAAGGATTTAATGGTGGCTCTCTTGTCAAACCAACTCTTGAATATGGCTTGATGTTTTGATACATGTTCCAGAGCTTATGTTTGCTTCTCCTCTAAGTTAAGGAGATTCATGAGCCAGACTTGGACTTGGTCTTCTCCTCCCACATATTGGTCCATGAATCTGAGGACTGAGATTTTTAGGTTCATAGGGAAGACTGGTTGCAAGCCATAGACTAGCTGATATGGAGACATCCCCATGGCATTTTTATACTTACACAATCAGTCCATAAAGCATACTTCAATTGCACATGCTAATCCCTGGGGTTGTCGTCCAGAAGGTTCTTGATCACTGTCGTTAAGTTCTTATTGGTAGACTCTGGTACACCATTCCCTTGCAGGTATTAATTTGAAGAGAACTTGAGTATTACCTGATTCTCAAAGGCCCATTGCATTAGCGAGGCTGAAGAAAAAGAGGGGGCATTGTCACATACCAAATAAAATGGCATCCCAAACCTATTTATGATGCGCTCCTCCAAGAATCTAGTCACGACCTCTATGGTACAATTCTTCAGTGCTTGAGCTTCCATCCAGCAAGTGCAGTAGTCAGTAGCTATCAGGATGAACTTGTGTCCTATAGACGAAGGGGGGTTAATCATTCCAAAAAAATCTAAGCCCCATTGGGCAAATGGGCGTACCTCATATACTGGTTGTAGGGGCATTACAGGGTTTCTCTCTTGAGTTGCGCTAGTTTGACAAGTGTGGCAAGATCTCACATGTTCGCTTGTGTCTCTAAATATTGTAGGCTAGAAATATCATTCCCTTAACATTTGGTGAGTCATTGCGTCAGCTGACCCATGTCCCATTTCATATTTTTCATGGAAATTTTCTAGGATTTTCTTTGCCTTGAGTCTATCCAAGCACTTTAGGTATAGGCATTCATAATTGCATTTGTATAGTTGTCCATTCTTCAACATGTAGGAGCTGCTCTTGATTCTCAAGGCTCTTCTCTAAGAGCCTCTCATTTCCTCTAGGCAGTGGATTTGCAATAGATAATACATGATGTCTTGGTACCATACATCACTGATCACACCTTGATCGGTGTAGGTTTGGCAAACCAATCCTTCTTCAACCTTAGAGATCAGCTTCGTTATGCCTTGGCCCCTTACTAGTTTCATTGGTTGGATTTCAAGTTCTAACTCTTGGAGGATGGCCATCCATTTTCCTCTTCGCTCACCCAGCTCATTCTGCATCAAAAGGGACTTTACGGCTGCGTCTAGAACTACCCCAATGACTTTACTTCTCAAGATGTAATGTCTAAATTTTTTCACCGCTTTGACGAGAGAGAATGCTTGTTTAACCAGGTTTGGGTACCTAATCTCGGTGTCTTTGAAAGGGAATCTCATGAAAGCTATGGGTCTTTCATCTTCGCTTTTCTTCTTCTGTGTGAGGATACCCGCACATGAGTGCTCAGATGCAAAAGAGTAAACCTTGAAAGGGATAGTAGAGTCTAGGCTGACTAGGACCGGTGTCATAGTGATGGCATTCTTAATCTCCTTGAAATATTTCTTGGCTAGGAGAGTCCATTCAATCTTGGCATCCTTCTTGAGCATGTCATTCAAAAGTTTTACTATCTCTGCGAAACCACTAATGAACTTCCTTATGAATTTGATCTTCCTGAAGAAAGATTTCATCTCTTTGCGGCTGTGTGGCGATGTCAATTTTAGAATGGCTTCCACCCTTTCAGGATCTATGGCTATCCCTTTCTCTGAGATGATATATCCCAAGAGTTTGCCTTTAGTTACCCCAAATACACATTTCTTTGGATTGAGGGAAATCCCTAATTCCCTACATCTTTGAAGGCATTTTCTGAGGTCACTTAAATGGTTAGCTCTTTGTTTTGAGAAAAATGTGAGGTCATCCATGTAGATGATAATTCACCTCCCAACTAGTCCTTTGAAACCTATGTCTATTTCCCTCAAAAAAGTGGCTACTGCATTAATCAGTCTGAAAGGCATCCGATGGTAGGTGAAGGTTCCCCATTTGGTTGTGAACATCATTTTTAGCCTATCTTCCTCCTGTGCCATCACCTGGATGTAGCCTAAATAACCATCCAAAAAGGACATCATTTGGGACCCATTGACTTTTTGCAGTACTTCATCGAGAGACGGGAGTGGGTAATTGTCCTAAGAATATTTGTTGAGGTTCTGAAAATCCACGCACAATCTAATCTCCCCATTTTTCTTTCTTACGGGTACCAAGTTCACAACTCATGTGGAATGCCAGATTGGAAAGATGATCCTGGCATCAAGAAACTTCTTAACCTCCTTTTGAATCAAGGGTTCCATGGTAGGGTTCACAGGCCTTTACCGCTGCCAGAAAGGCTTAGAATCCAATTTTAGAGGGATGTTGTGTACTATGATTGAGGTGTCATATGTCTTCAATTCTTCATAGCTCCATGATATGACATCTTGATACTCAGTGAGGAGCTGGACCATTTTCTCCTTTTCTTCTTTGGTTCCTACCTTTCTAATGTGGACCTCCCTAGGTTCCTCTTTTGTGCCAAGGTTGTAAGTATCACATTCTTTACCATCTAGTGTTACATCTGGGCGTCTCCCTACTGCAGTCTTGTCACTATCAAAAATCCTTTGTAGTTCTACCATACCTTTGGGTATGGTGTTAGTTCTTAGATTTATAACACCTTGATCATCAGGAGCTTCGAGTTCAACTGTTTCTTCACCTTCCTTTTCCTCATCAATGATTTGTTTTTTGAACACACCGGTGCACATGATAAACTCCAAAATGTGTTGACCGTCCTGGAAGACTTGAAAGTTAGTGATGTTTTCAGGAATGGCCAGAGTTGTGACAAGTTCAACTGAGAATTTCTTCAACTTGGATTTTTCCATTGGATGTAATGAATTGGCCGACACAGCCAAGGCATCGGTGATGACATTTCTCCTTCTTGGGATGGCTTTGATGTCAAAAGTGTCAAAGTCATTGATCAGGTCCCATGCCCTATTCCAGTAGGCTGAGAGCCTTTTGTCATTGCAAGTATACTGACTACGAATCTTCTTGACAACCAATTGAGAGTCCCCTTCTACTGTCAGGATTCTTATTCCCTTCTCATGTGCCAGGAGGAGTCCGCAGATCAATGCTTCATACTCTACAACATTGTTAGTGCATAGAAATTGTAACCTATAAGCGGCATAGAAAGACTTACCTCTCAGGTTTATCAATTCGATCCCTACACCTGCTCCCTATTTACATTTGGAACCGTCAAAGTGTAATTTCCATATCTGGGCTTGTTTGGCCGGATTGGTTTTGGCCTATTTTCTCTTTAGAGGTTCCTTGGTTTTAAGTCTTCGCCCTTTCTCCCCATCACTGTCAGCAGAGGTTGATTCTCCTATACCTTGGGTATGCCTGGGTCCGGTGATCTCAGCACTTTCCCCACCCTTGTCTTCTAACATTCCTTTATAATGGGGTCATGCTCCATCATCAGAGGTACTCCACTCACTAAGTATGTTTGAGGTCGGGCCTCTGTCATCGGAATCTTACCCACTATCCTGATCTTGGCTTGGGGTGATCGTAGGAACTAGGACATCTACCTCTGGCGGGATGCTATTCTTGTCCTTAGTCTCGAGGATGTCCTTTTCTATCATAGGGGTCTTTGATAGCTTACTTGATGAGGTGATTTTTTTCAACACCCTTGATAATGCTTCCTGGGAACTGGGGCATGTGAACTCAGAATGGCTAGCTTGGTGTAATCATTAGTACCCTAGTAGTAAAAAAATGTTAGGATTTGCATCTTGTTCCAAGTGTCATAGGCTGAGCGTAGTGCTATTGATGAAGTGTTGGAAGATGTCATCATTGATGTCTGACTCTAAGAGACCCAGAATAGGGTTGTGGTCTGATTCTAGGTCCTCTCAAATTTGGAACATGAGGATGTCATCCATCCGATAAGTGCCTAGGTCTATCTGGATGAACATGACTTCATTTGGGGCATTGTATTTCATGATCATCTATCTTAATTTAGGATCTACGTCAATCTTGATATGGTTGTTTAGGCCTCTCCATGGTGGCCACAGCTGGGTGAAATTTGTGGAAAGCCATCCTCTCAGGCACTTGGTCCATTCTCGACTTAACAGCACCCCATAAGTTTCAGGTATGTCTATTATATGTACATCAATGCATTCTTATATTCTAGGATCTGCAACTAATTGGATGTGTACATCTTTAAGCACATCGATTACCTTGACCTAATTTTTATCCAATTGCATGACCACTCAGTTTGTCACTTGGGTCACCATCCCCAACTTCTAAAAAATTGACAAAGGCATGATGTTGCATGAAGCTCCTGAATCAATCAGGCAATTATGTAAGTTCTTTCCAAACATCCATAGACTGGGTAAGAATAGTGGGACCTCCATCCTATCTTTGAAAATAGTGGGGAAAGCCTCAGATGTGTTGATGTTGGATGTAGGTGCCCTTGCATTGTTGGTCGATGAGCTAGGTTTTGAGTGGTCCAAAGATTTTAGAAGGGCCTCCTTCTGGGAGGGGAAACCTTGCAGTAATTCAAACATAGATATGTTCACTTTGGTTTTCTTCAGTTCATCAACTGTGTTGTATCTTTCACTTGACCATGCCGCACCCATGTGGCCAGCATACATACTTGTTGTAGGAGGTGTAGGACCATTCGGGCCTTTAGGAGGCATGGGATTGTTACTAGCCTGGGGATTTGGTGAAGTTGGTTGTTTTCCTGGGGGAATACCATCCGTGAGAGGCTCCTTTCTACTCTAAAGGTTATATGAGTTTCTTTGATCATTTTGGAAAGTGTGTACTTCAGAATAGTCAGGTTCATTCTCTTTTTGGAAAGGAAATGAGAACTCATCTTCTCCTACAAAAGCATATGAATCTCCCTCCTGCCCCGAATCATAGGAACCAAACACCATAGCATTGAATTGCACCAGAGGCTCCTCTGGATTCTAGATGTAATGATCATAGGAGTTTCTCCCATACCCCTTATTGCCTTGGTATGGATTTGGAGCCCCAAAAAAATTAGCCTATGATGCCTCGTAAGCATTGGCATTGTCTGTTGGGATGCTGCCATTATTGGGTCTAGTGTTCCATGGCATGTTTGGTCTTTTCTACCCAAATGTCTTATCTTGTGTATTGTCGTTGTTGTTATTGTATGTGTTTAAATTCTGATTTGGATTTTGAGGATATGTATTTGGACCGGTAGGTTCCCGTTGATACCCACCTTGATTCTAAGATGGATTCAACTTCATCCAGGTGAGCTCATTGGTGAGTAGGGATAATGTCTTCTTTACGACATCCAATTCAGAGGCCATGAGAGTATCACACTCTGCTTGGGTCACAACTCTCTTCTCCACAAACATTTTCTTGTGAAATTCATAACCTAGATAAGTAATAGATGGGGGTGCGAGCTACAATGGTTGTACCAGAATGGGGTTCAACATAGGTGTGTGAGTGGCCAGGGCTTGATTGTTTGCTACAAATGGATGTGGGACAGCAAGGTTATTCATGATAGGTATCACTACATAAATCCCTTCTTGTGGGTCCATCTATTGGGTGAACGTGATGGCTTCATTGTACACCTTTTCCATCATGTCTCTATCCTTCGAGGGAAGCCTCCTTAGAAATATTGAGGTAAAAGGATCCAATTCTTTAAAGTAAACTTGTATGAAAACCTCTTCTGGTATGGTGTAAGGAGCTTCCAACCTCTGATGCATCTTGTCAAAATGATGGTTGAACATAGCGATAAGCTCTTTAGGATCTTTCCTTGTGGTAATGAACTGGTGATGTATCATGGCCGGATACACATACAGTTTGAATTGATTGAGGAATTTGGTTTCAAACTCATTCCATGTAGAGATTGATCCCTATGGTAAGTTCAAGTACCAATTGTAAGATAAATCTCCCAAAGTGTAAGGGAATAGATGACAAACAATTTCTTGGTGAGAAATCTCTTCACGGTTGAAAATTTCCTTGAAGGCGCGGATGTGTTCTTCTGCTGTCCTTGATTCGCCATTTATAAACCGAGTGCAAAACTTCTCTGGATTTTTGGGTAACTCGTGGAGATACCCAACAAAATTTAGGGGTGAGCTGGTAGTGTTGGAAAAAAAAGGCCATTGGACAAGGTTGCTACAAATTCTAATTTTGCAAGTTATAATTTTTCTTTATGGCTACGATGACAGTCAAGGCAACGATATGTAATTGTTGTCTGAAAGAATTCTGAGACTCGGTAAGATGGGAAGAGGACTTTTCTTTGTTCTTTCCTTTGTCACTACGAGCTTTACGATGATGGGTGAGTTCAAGGAACTCGCCTCTATTCGGAGATGATCTAAGCACTCACTCGAATCTCTCTAGAGAGAAAGATCCAATGTTATCCATCTTTTGAGTCTTGAGGCCCTCCTTCTAGCGCCACTTATGTTGAGCGTTGTTTTGACACAAGCCAACTTGCTAGGATCTAGAGATTCAATTTCCTCTCTTGAAATAATAATAAGGTTATTCCCAAGCTTCTCTAGGGTCGGTTCACAACCTGCTTGGTTACTCAGTTGAAGATAAATGTGATTGTTCACGAGTAGGCTTTTGTTGGTTTGTTCAAGACATCAAATTGCAAAAAAAACTTTAACTCCTTTTATGGTATTTTCCGTTTTAACATATGGGTGTTGTAAATAGAATTTAATTTTGGTATTTTTTAAGATGTTTAGATTTTTCCAGAATTTAAGAGATGGAAGAGAGTAGGGAGTAGAGTAATGAGGAATAAGCAAATAACTGAAAATGAATTCCTACAGACATAAACCATTTGTAAACCCTTCCTTGTGAATTGAATGATGGGAGAGATTTGGTGTAAACCCACGAAGCATAAATCAGACCAAGTCACAATTCACTACCCCACGGATGCAAGCGTTTGGAGAGAGGACATATTTACTCATGCAAGATATTCAAAATCAATCAAATTGCGAAGCCACCAAGATGTGCGCACCCACGAGATAGATTTATCATTAAGCCCAAAGATGATCTCTTCCCCGCATTTGTCACAGCAAGGTAAATTAAACAACAACAAACTCCAACTAAAAGAAATGTGAATTAGAAGCACAATAAACAAAAGGCTCTTTGAAAATGATGAATAATGCAAGCATACATTCAATAATTTTGCATAGGCAATAGCAATCCACACACCACAAATGAAGCACCAAATGTATATCTTTATTGCATTAAGAATCCAACCCTTACATTGATTTTTTTATTACAATATATAGAATTTGATCCATAACTCTGAATTCTGAATTTAGGGCATCAAAGAGAAAAAATAACTTAAACTAAAAATTTACTGGAAGGGAAACTATTTTAACTAACACCAGATAACTTTCATGGATTCATGAACCCACTTACAATTAGTTTTCCCATGCAAGGAGGGTCAAACTCGCCAAGAAGAAAAATAAAAGGAGGGGTTTCTTCAGAAAAATCAGAGTCTTCTTCTTGTTTCTAGAAGTCTTTCTTAGGATCTTCATCTAGAAGCTCTTCTGACAGTGGAGATTGATAGGGAACCCTTAGTTCTTTCAAAACAAACTCAATCTGACCATCAATTAGATCTGGATTTAAAATGGTGTGAAAAATGTGATCTCGCTAGAAACACCCAGTTTTTTGGACCCCGGCCTCAACTCTAAAATTCTTCTAAGTGTTTATCATCAAAACCTTGGTTCAAAGTTTGGATCTGTCGGAGGCTGAAAAGGTCAAAATACCCAGAAGGCCGAAAAGGCCAAAAACTTGGAAGGCTGAAAGGCCAAAAAACTTTGAAGGCCGAAAGGCCAAAAATTCTATAGGGCCGAAGGCCGAAAATCCTGGAAGATCAAAAGGCCGAAGGTTCAGATCATTTGCGGGGGCTAAAAGGCCAAAAGGCCGAAAATTGCCTTAGGGAAATCTTTAAGTGTGGAGGACTTCTTTTCCAAAATGACTTTGTCATCCAAAGGGTCAATTTGAAAACACCTCTAGGTGTGTAGCCCTGAGCCTTTTTATGATCTCCTAGACTTCCTCATAGTTTATTTCTTCCCTCTTTTCCCTGTTAACTTTCCATTCCTACTTTTATTTAAAGGTAGTTAGCTCAGAAGTGAAGAATTAGATTTCCTCTATGTGATTGGTCACCTTCATCATTTCTTCCTTTGAATAGAACAACTATTACAGGGCTTCCTTGGTCCCTGTACCTACCATAATGTCCCTTAATTGTTGGACCACTTCTTTGGATGGCTGTAAGACATGCTTATCTTCATCTCGGTATAAGTCGATTTTGATCCCTGTGAAAAAGATATCTATTTCCTCGACCCATTCCAAGACCTCCTTCTGCTTATCCAATATGGAAGCTTGATATTTCTCATAAATACCAACTATCTTGGTTATGCGCTTGATCCATGTCACAAATTTGTCTAGCTCCTCACCTTCATATATTTTTACCAAGATCTGGAAGTGTAGACACCTAAATTTGACCAGGTGTATCTCAAGCATTCCAAACTATAAATCTCAGCCAAATGCCTTAAATTGTCATCTCAATGCAAATCAAATGGATCAAATCAAATGGACAAAATTCAAATCAAATTAAAAGATCAAATAATCATGAAATCAAATAATTAAATTCAAGCCTAAAGGGATTAATCAAATTATGCAAT
>MU222974.1:873579-884206 GCA_018584345.1 Thuja plicata
TTTTCCATATCTTAATACCAACATCCACTTGCAACATTGAATCCGATTAAACCGGTATTCATACTCCCATAGTTGGTCATTCAACTAGTGAGGGTTGTGCTTGGTTTTGTAGAAGGGGTTACCACACGAGGGAAATTCATATTCATATTCTTATGGTCACAATGGCACTAGTAAGGATTGTATCAAATCCTAGTTCCACAATTCTCTATGATGAAAATATATCTCAGTTTGCATTTCTTTCACAAACCTCAAGGACAATTAGTTGCTTTGCATTTTTTTGCATGTTAGATTAATTGCTTTTTTGCATGTTAGATTAGTTGCATCTTCATGTTAGTTGCATTACATTTTTGCATGTTAGTGGCATTGCATTTTTGCATGTTAGATTAGTTGCATTTTGCATGTTAGATTAGTTGCATGTTGCATTTTAGCTTAAATGCGTTCTCCAAAGCTTAGTTCTCAAATGGCTTGTCTTTCTAGCAATTTTCCCAAGGGTAGGGGGGGATAAAAGTTGACAACACTTCATCAATGGTTTCAATTCATTCAACATGAGATTTTCCTTTGCATTCATTATCATTATTCATTATTCATTATATTTTCATGTCAAGAGAAAAAAACAAGAAAAAGAAACATTAATCATTATTCATTTATCCATATCATCATTTAGAGCTGCATATCATAAGTTAAAATTGCATCCATCCAAAAAAAAAAAGATAGTTGCATTTCATTTATCATAGCACTAAGTGTTGCTTTCATTGCATTGCATAATCCATACATAGTTAAATTAGAAAAACATATAGAGATAAGTTGCATTAACATCATTTGCATCCATTTATCTATGTCCTACTCTAAGACATTTGCATCCATAGCACAATAGAAATTAAATGCATCATAGAAACATGTAGATATGCATAAAAGGAAATCTCATAACATCATCAAAGGAGGAATCAAAGATCATCATAGATAAATGTCCATCATCAATGTCTATAACATAAATCAGTACATCAAAACAATGGTCCATATATTAAAGTCCTGATCAAAAAATACATATGATACATCATCAATACCATATCCAAATATCATGGGTCCCAATCTGTCTCATGACCCAGCAGGGGCACCTAATCCATCTCTGGCTAAACCTATGTTTGAACCCTGTGCACCATCGGGATCCCTGTCACCTGATCTATCATGTGCACTAGGAGGTTCATGACTCGTGCTCACACTGGTAGGTAACTGAGCTAGAGTAGCCATAAATAGTTGCAGCATAGTCGTAACCTGATCCAATCTAGTTGTCACTGTAGTCATCCCTTCCTGTAAACCCTGAACATCCTTCACTATATCATTTGTAATAGGAGGAACTGGAGGTTCCTGTGATGCTACAGGAGCCTGTGGTGCCTGAGGCACTAAGGGCATCTGAGGTATCACCTGTGTTGTACTGACCTGTGGATCCACCTGATGTCTCTGTCCCTGAACCGGAACTTGCCTAGCCACCTGGACACATCTGTGTCTGTGTCGGGCCCAATCTACATCAACTCTCAGAGGCACCTGATTTGGAGATACCTGTACCTATACTCGTCTCTACCTAGGCTACCTGAATCTGCCACCTTGACCTCTCACATGACCACCTCTCATCCGAGGTCCAGCTGCTCTTTGTACCCGAGGTGCCCTAGGTACCCTCTACACTCTACGTCTGCATGGCCTGTCTCCATCATCTTTGTCATCACCATCATCTCCATCATCATTCGAGAGCTTGTCAACATCAGGAATGGGCTCTACTGGATTAGTGAATCGAATGAACTGATGTCGTAAGAACCACTCGCGATACTCTGCTGACATCCCTACATCTACCACCTATGGCATCATATCCCAAACACCATATCCGAGCTGATCTATCTGCAAACAAGCTAATTGGTAGTCAACCTGTGCTCCCCACATCAATCTCTCAGCCTATACTCTGGCATAGAGTGCCATACCCTATGGCATACCCTGCATACGGCCGAACTGACAAAGTACTCTCCCATAGAAAAATCTCTAAATGACCAATGGTGATCGGCCTATCATCCATTGAGGTGAGAATATATATGGTAACTCATCGTCATCCTCCCACCACCTCTCACATTGTAGATATGGCCTCCATACCACTTGGTCAATGTCATCGATGGTAAGTCTCCAAAAATTGAGCTTTCCCAGATGATGCTGGATAACCATGCCATCATATAGAAAAGCATAAGGATAACCATGACCCCAAACTTGAGCTGAGACTGGCCTCGTAATAGACAAATGCTCCCAAGTCCATAACTATAATAATACTACACCTGTAGAAATAGTTGCACTGCGCTGATACACAATCTCATGAAGATCATGATATAACTGCACCAAAACACAAGAACCCCAATCTAATCTCCATGGATGTGCAATCAGGTCCTCTAAAATCTAGCTCCATCTGACCGCGAAACCATGACCTCTCCTATCTGGAAAAAGTAATCCCCCAATCATAGCTCCTAATAATGCTGGTAAAGTGGGAAATGAGACAAACTACACCCAAGCAATGCAATAATCTGCAATGGTGTTATCTCCAAACACCTATCTACATACACTGCTATCATATACTGAATCATAATACACCCACTCTCCATGAGTCGAGATCCTCAATAATCTATATACATCCTCTGGCGTAATAGTCATCTCACCAAGAGGTAAATGAAAGGTATTATGGTCAGAGTGCCATCGCTCTACCATAGCTATCAACAAACCTTGGTTCAACTGAAACCGAGGGAGATCTAATAGGAAACTGAGTCCACATGTCTCAATCATACGCTGCTGAGGAGGCATAAGCTCATCTACTAAATCAAAAATTCATAATGCTACACCTCGTACCTGCAACTTGCGGTAATGTTCCTACATTTTGAAACAAAGTGTATCATGTTATTTTTTCTCTTGATGAACTATTCTACGTCAATCAAAACATTAAATCTATCTTTTCTCTAACTTGAGCATATCAACTTATTGCCCCTAACCTCTATATCATGAGACACAAGGAAAATTCATAATCATTTTTAATCACATCTAATTGACCTATCAAACATTCATCATTATGAATTTTCTAATATCCTAAACACTACGTGACATTCTGGACGTACATTTTTCTCGCTTCGAATCTAATCAGGTCATCTAGACGATCAATCAAACTGAGTTCATCAATTTCCAATTTTATGGTAGGCGGCACTTAACCTAGTGTACGTGGCATTTTAAGCCCCATGAAATTTAAATCTTTAAAAGTGACTCTTTACCACTCGGGGGTGGCGCTTAAACAATTAGGCGGTCTTTTATATGCCTACGTGGCTTTTCACACCTCATACGCAACCTTTAAAAACTAGGGTTTTTCCAGGCAGCTCATTACAATTTGGGTGAAAATTTTACCCTAACTCCTACATGGATAAGGATTGCACATATGTGGCTTTTCACAGTGTAGACACGGATTTTTTCTACCCTACACGGCATTTTACCTATCCTACGCGGCATTTTGCTAAACTTTTCCTAGAAAGCAATAAAAAGATGTATTAAATGCTATTTCAAAAGCAACAAATGCACTAAGGGAGTTCGAACCACTCACCAGAGGCCCGTAGTCAGGAGGTCTCTGATATATGCGTGGTCGCTCGAATCTGTGCTCTCGAATGGGGACAACCATCGCTGTCAATCATCAGTAACTCAGAGCAAATTCTCAATAGTAAAAAGCAAAAATGAATAGTAAATTTGGATTTTTCAACCTATTTAAGCTATTTTAACCTATTTTATGAGATTTTTGACCTAGTCAAACCTAATCTACATATTCTGCACACTGGGGCATTTGTTTGACATCTTTCAAACATCATTATTATCAGAAATGCAATCATCTTGGATCTCTTCTATCAAAATTGATCATCAAAAACTTTTACCTACGATCAATATGATTTCATTTCTGAGGGGGCATCATCATATCATCAAACTGGGATTCTACATCATATCTTGTATCAAATATGGGGCATTAAAATTTCAAACTTTATCAATCGAAGTTTCATATCAAAGTTTCATATCAGGGTTTCATATCGGATTTTCATATCAGGGTTTCATATCGGATTTTCATATCAGAGCATCATATCAGATTTTCATATCAAGATTTCATATCAGGATTCCATATCAAGATTTCATATCAGAGCATCATATCAGGGTTTCATATCAGAGTTTTCATATCAGGTTTTCATATCATCTCATCAGTATCGAATCAATGATCAGGATGATCAAGCTTTCTTTGAATCAATGCTCTTCGCACATCAATTCAAAGAGGGGCATTTGTAGACACCTAAATTTGATCAGGTGTATCTCAAGCATTCCAAACTATAAATCTCAGCCAAATGCTTTAAAATGTCATCTCAATGCAAATCAAATGGACAAAATTCAAATCAAATTAAAAGATCAAATAATCATGAAATCAAATAATTAAATTCAAGCCTAAAGGGATTAATCAAATTATGCAATTGATTTTTCAATTGTATAGTTCAAATCAAAAAGATCAAATCCAACCCAATCACCCTTCCATGGCTAATTTAATTAAATTAAGGAGTTATTAAATTCCTAATATCTTTGAGACAACCAACCAACTTTCCCTCCATTTGAAAACACCTCAAAGCTTTTGACTTAACCAAACTTTGATCATAATCAACTCACTCTAACCCCCTACCCTTGGGAAAAAGCTATAAATACAAGTCATTTCCTTTGTGTTTGGGATCCAAGAATTTTAAGAGAAAAAGCATCCTTATTATAGGCACATGGAGAGCATTTGATAGCATTGGAGAGCTTTTGAGAGAATTTTAGCATTTGCATTAGCATTCTAGCATATCATATTTAGGAGCATTTGTTATTTTCTCACATATCTTGGAGCATTTTGAGCATTTTTGAGCATTCTAGCTAGATTTGAGCATTTTTTTACCATTCATATCTCGTTCTAGGATTGTCCTTGAGAGAGATTAAGCCTGAGAGCTCTCTTAACAAAGCTTGGATAGAGAACCATGAGATGATATGAAACAGTATGATCTGTTCACATATATAACTTTATACTTGCAGATTTTCAGATCTATTGTAAGCTCATAAAACTAATCTAATCAATATATCCCTTTTAATACCTTTTCTCCACTTTAGTTCTTCTTGGTGATGTTATGCTCTATTTCTCAGTGTCCGCAAAAAACTTTAGCTCTTTCTTCAGCTTGATTGATCGGGACTGTATGAAGTTGCTCTTCATCAGTTTCTCTTCAGCATCCTCTTTTTCATTCAACCCCCTTAATTCGAAATGAATTAAGTTGTCTCTTTATAGACATGATATCACTGTTGTTAGGTTCTTGATTTTATTGATCTTGGTGTGATCCGCAATCTTAGCCAATCAAATTTAAAGCAAAAATCTTGTTTTATCTCGCTGAGATCTTCTTTCCAACTTGACAAAATAGCTTTAAATCCTTTACTTATCTCTAGCTTTATCTTGTCAATGAAAACAATGATAACTACTAGTTAAGTCCATATTTATCTCTGCCAGCTAGATATTTTTTCATTTCTAAACTCAAGTTAATTTCGGTGTTTTAACTCTTTGATATCTTTGGTCATCACTTCAATTCTCCTCGGGCTTCTCCGTTGATATACACTATGATTCTGGCTGTCGAGTATGCTTGTGATTCTTCTCGTTGGTAATGATCATCAATTTTCTTTCTCAGGCATCACTGTGACTTGACTTTCGGTGATCTTTGTCCGTCGAGTTCCACTAATCGTCGATGTTTGAAGTCACATAGTGAATTCTTTTCTTTTATGCATTACTGAAAGAATAATCTTTTTCTCTTTGATTCTTTGAAGTCTTTGACACTTTGATTATAACCGACTAGATTATATCAAGTTGACATCAATGACAATACAATTCATTAACTAAATTAATGTCTTGCATTATCTTTCTGCATTTCGATGATCAACTTAACATCTTCAAACATTCAACCAGTTACATGTCATCAATCTCTCCCTTTGGCATTGATGACAACATACTACATTATCATACTATACTATCACTAATACAATATGAAATATAATAGTTTCATCAAGCTTTCCTAATGTAACTATTACAAATGTCTGGCTTTCGGTAAGCTCAAAAATAGCTTTGATTTGTTTCTTGCAGAATGGTTGTCTTCAATCTTCAATCCCTTCACTAGATAAATGTAGCATCTAATGTCTCTATTTTTATTATGTCCTTTGCCTTGACTGTTCCTCTTCTTGATAATCTCTTTTTCCTTTGACAGCAATTTCTCTCTTGTATGAACTCTCTCCCTTTGTTACTTCTATCCCTTAGATGGATATTTCATATGTAATCAATTTCTCTCCCTTTGAATATTGATTAACTCTTCCTTCTGATTCTCAGGAACTTCTCTTCATGGATAATGATATAATATTTTCTGGTAAATGAGATAATCTCTCCATTATGATAATGAAATAATCTCCCCCTTTGACAAAAATGCTAAACAAAAACTTTTTATATCATCTTCCTTCCCTTTATATAATATATTCCTTGAATTTCCCTATCCATCAGCAATACAATGTCTCTGGTATTCGGTGCATACTTGTACCTTGCTATGTACAAATTTATCTATTATTGTTCATCTCGGTGTTTGCATCAACAAGAATGATCTTCATATTATGTGTAGGTTGATGCATCCTCCTAGTCATCTTACTGACCGATAGACAAGGGTTGGACCCCTAGTCTCTGTCTCAGGTACTCAAATGTATCCTTTAATAATGGCTTGGTGAATATATCAGCTAATTATTCCTTTGATTGAACATATTTCAATATCACCTCCTTTGCTTGCACTTGTTCTCTTATATAGTGATACTTGATAGCAATATGCTTAGTCTTAGCATGCATGACTCGATTCTTTGAAATGTTATTTGCACTAGTGTTATCACAATAGATAATTACTGGTTCAAGAATCTTCATATTCATACCTTCCAGCAACTATTTGATCCATGCAATATTGGAGTAATTTGCAGCAGCAGCCAAATACTCTTCTTCTGCAATAGACTGAGAGATGCATCCTTGCTTCTTGTTGATCCATGTGACAAGTCTTTCACCCATGAAGAATGCTCCTCCAGTTGTGCTCTTTCGGTCATCAATGTTTCCAGCCTAATCAGCATCCGTATAGACTAGTAGCTCAAATTTTCCTTCTCTTTTATACCATAAGCCATAGTCCTCGGTGTTCTTCAGATATCTCTGAATTCTCTTGACAACAGTCATATGTGATTCTTTGGGATTAGCAAAGAATCTTGCAACTATTCCAACTGCATGTGCTATATCTAGTCTGATATGAACAACATACATTAGTTTGCCGATCATTGATCTATACAAGGTCTAATTTACCTCATTGGATTTTTCTTATTTTGTAAGCTTACATCTGGTAGCCATAGGTGTTCCAACTAGTTTGGAATCTTCCATCTTAAATATCTTCATCACTTCCTTGATGTATTTGGACTAGGTGATATATATGCCTTCATCTTGTTGAAGAATCTGTAGACCAAAAAAGAATTTGATCTCCCCAAACATAGACATTTCAAACTCTTTGCTCATTTCATTAGCAAAGGATTTGCATAACAATTCATTTCCTCCAAAAATGATATCATCAATAAAAATTTCAGCAATCATAATATTACCATCAGTATCTTCTTTTAAGTATAGATTGCTATTTTCACTTGTTCTAACAAATTTTATGCTAATGAGATAGGAGTGAATTTTTTCATACCAGGCTCTAGGTGCTTGTTTCAATCCATACAAGGCTTTATGCAGTCTACATACCATGTTTCTCTGTCTGGATCAGAAAACTCTTCTGGTTGTTCAATGTATACTTCTTCTTCCAGTATTCCATTTAGGAACGCAGATTTGACATCCATCTGGTATACCTTGAATCTTTTAAATGTAGCATAAGAAAGTAATATTTTAACTCCTTCTAGTCTAGCAATGGATGCAAAGGTTTCTCCATAATAAATACCTTCTTCTTGTGCATATCCCTTGCATACTAACCTTTCTTTGTTTCTTGTGACTTATCCATTCTCATTCAGCTTGTTTCTGAATATCCATTTGGTACCGATGACATTCTTGTCCTCTGGACTTGGTACTAGTGTCTATGTATTGTTCTTCTCAATTTTTTCTATTTCTTCATTCATAGCACTGACCCATTCTTCATTCTCAAGTGTAGTATTAATATATTTAGGCTCAAAATCACAAAGTAAACATCTAGTGTTCAGTGACTTACTTCTTGTTCTCATTCCAGCCTTGTTGTCTCCTTTGATTTGATTCTATGGATGATGTCTTCTGACATACTTGGAAAGTTTTGGTTCAGCCCTTTGTTCATCATTTTGATCATCTTCTTGACCTTCGTTCTGATCTCCATTTCTCAGAATATCATCTTGAGGATTTTCCTGATTTTTGGTAATTGCAGCCTGATGCTTGGGTGCAATGTTCTGTTGCTTGGGAGCGATACTCTGTTGCTTGGGTAGAATGTTAGGTTTTGTATAAACAAACCTATTGTAGTCCTTTGGTTCTCTTATGCTTTCCTTATCATTCTTTTCTACAAATTCATCTATTTTCACATTCGCACTTTCAATGATTTTGTTAGATGACTTGTTAAGACATTTATAAGCCTTGCTTTTGGTTGAATACCCTAGAAAGATACCTTCTTCACTTTTGGAGTCAATTTTTCCATTTCTATCATCCTTCAAAATATAACATTGACTACCAAAGATTCTAAAGTATCTTACATTGGGTGTATGACCATACCAAAGCTCATAGGGTGTCTTCTTTATGTCCCTCTTCATTTGTACTCTGTTTAATGTGTAGACAACAGTACTGACAGCTTCCCTCCAGAAAGTTTGAGTGGTGATCTTCTCAATCATCAATGTTATTACATAGTCAACAATGGATCTGTTTCTCCTTTCAGCAATTCCATTTTGTTGTGGTGTTCTCGGTGCAGAAACCTGTCTGTTAATTCCATGCTCATTGCAATAGTTAGTGAGTTCATCTGAAGTAAATTCCCCTCCTCTATCTGACCTTAAGCATTTCAATTTATTTTCACTTTGTTTTTCTACCATAGCCTTATACCATTTAAACATCTTAAATGCTTCTGATTTATCTTTTAAGAACATGACTGTCATCATTCTAGAATAATCATCAACAAAGAGAATAAAATACCTATCTCCATAGTAACTATTTGTCCTCATGGGTCCACATAGATCTGTATGGACAAATTCTAGAATTGCATTAGATGTATGGGTTTTACTCTTCAAACTATACTTTTTCATCTTACCTTTTTGACAATTCTTGCACATGATATGCTCAGGCTTAGTCATGCTCGGTAAGCCTCTGACATTTCTTTTGTTGCTTATCTTTATCATGTTGTCAAAATTTACATGACAATCTTTTGTGCCATAACCATATGTCTTCGTTTCTATCCATTAACAAGTGGTGTTAGTGTCATCAAGATAGAAAAGGTTACCTTTTTTCTGCTCACCGGTTCCAATCAACCTTCCTGATTCATTGAAGATCTTTACCTTCTTATTTTCAAATGCCACTCGGTGACCTGTATTATTCAGCTGTGAAACACTTAACAAATTATAATTTATTCCTTTTACCCATAAAGCATTTTCACATTTGATCAGGTTATTCAACATTATAGTTCCTTTACCTTCAACTGGACAAGGTGTATCATTTCCCATTCTCATTGAACCACCATTATAGTATTCAAAAGTCTCAAACTTTTGTTTATCATCGGTCATATGGTGAGCACAGCCACTATCTATGATCCAGAAATCATTCTTACTAAATTTGGATATGAGTGCAGTTTCTACATACCTTTCTTCTTACTCATCTGAATCATCCTTCATGGCTACAAATACCATCTCAATGTCTTCTTCTAATTCGGTGTCAGTGTCATCAGCTCTATTCTCAGCTAGGTAACAAGATTTTTCCCTTTGTCCTTGTAGTCTCGGGTATCTCTTTTGTCAGATTGTCGGTTGCTTTAGTAATCTCTGTTATCACCTCTATCAAACTTCTTCTCATATGATTTGTCATTACCTCTGTCATCTTTTCTTCTGTTTGGACATCTTGCAGCAAAGTGTCCAACCTCTTTACAATTGAAACATACAAGTGGTAATTTACCTTTGTATTTACCTTTGCCTCTCTGCAATCTTCTTTCCATTAGTGCTTCAATCTCATCAAGTCCTTGATCCTCATTATCACTTTCAATATCATTTCTAATACCATGTCTATGACTTGAATTACTTATATTTAAAGAAGATTTGAATGCAGATTCTATAGATGGCAAGACACTATAATCAAAGTTATTCATCTCAAATGAAATCAGTCTACCAATTAGACTATCTAGAGTAACTGTATTGTTTGCAATTGCTCTCATTTCTTGAATAGAAGAAACTCTAATAGCATATACAGGTAGTAAGGTTCTTAAGATTTTACTTACCAATGTCTCCTCTTCAAGTACACCTCCAACTCCTCAGATAGCATTGACTACCTCTTTGATTCTGTAGCTATACTGAGTGATATTTTCTCCTTCTTTCATCC
>MU222974.1:884339-901351 GCA_018584345.1 Thuja plicata
GCTTTGCAGAGGTGCAGGTTTTGACATCTTCAAACTCAGCATCAGAGAGTGATGAGGCAAGTTCTATCATCATGCAATTATGCTCATGCTTTACTCTTAATTTCTCAAGAGTGTGAGGTCTTGTAGGCAACACATATTCAGTATCAAGGTATTGAGTAACATCATTTCCAATACCTAATAGGTGGAGTCTTATTTGCTTTTCCATGATGCAAAATTATTTTTATTCAACTTGGGCACATCTCGTCTATTCATCTTGTGATCTTTTGCTTGAGTTGTTAAACTCTCTTTCTAAGTACACAAGCTCTGATACCAATTGTTAGTAATAACTAAGAGGGGGGGCGAATCAGTGGCCTCAAAAGTATTCCAATTAATCAACCCAAAAACTTAGTACCACAATATTAAGCCTCTAGTTATCTTCAGTCCTATAAGATGAATGCCTTCAAATATACTTATCAAATTACTATTGGTCGGAATGCTTTATTAAACCTTATTTTGTATGTTTACTGAATAGCAGTCTGTTAATTTACCAAAAAATAGTAAATTACTTAGAGTGTACCGATCAATCCAGATTAGCTATGTGTAATGCAAAACACTAAAGTAATGACTCATAAACACATTGACACATGGAATTTTAACGTGGAAACCCTGTTAAGGGAAAAACCACTTGGGACCGGTAACCCAAAATTTTCACTCTTCTTAAGTAAGCTCGATGAAGAGCCAACCCTGTTAAAAGTTAAAAACACACTATTAGGTGTGACCTTGTTAGAGGATTTAAAAGTTTAGTCTGTCACTTGATATCGGGCATTTCTATGCTACCTTCCTTGTCCAAACTCTTCTAGTTTGTCAAATGGTATCTAGCATCTCATGCTATCTTCATGATCAAACTTTTTGATACTCCTTGGGATGTATCTCAATATAGAAAGGATCTTTAAATCCTACTCGGTTAAGAGACTTTCTGAATCAATAATTAAACTGAAACAGTATAATCTGTTCACATATACAACTTTATACTTGCAGATTTTCAGATCTATTGTAAGCTCATAAAACTAATCTGATCAATATATCCCTTTTAATACCTTTGCTCCACTTTAGTTCTGCTCGGTGATGCTATGCTTTGTTGCTCAGTGTCCGCAAAAAACTTTAGCTCTTTCCTCAGCTTGATTGATCAGGACTGTATGAAGTTGCTCTTCATCAGTTTCTCTTCAGCATCCTCTTTTTCATTCAATCCCCTTAATTTGAAATGAATTAAGTTGTCTCTTTATAGACATGATATCATCGTTGTTAGATTCTTGATTTTCTTGATCTTGGCGTGATCTACAATCTTAGCCAATCATATTTAAAGAAAAACTCTTATTTTATCTCGTTGAGATCTTCTTGCCAACTAGACAAAACAGCTTTAAATCCTTTACTTATCTCTGGCTTTATCTTGTCGATGAAAGCAATGATAACCACCAGTTAAGTCCATATTTAGCTCTGCCAGCTAGATATTTTGTTGTTTCTGAACTCAAGTTAATTTTAGTGTTTTAACTCTTTGATATCTTTGGTCATCATTTCAGTTCTCCTCGAGCTTCTCCATCGGTTTACACTATAATTTTGGCCGTCAGGTATGCTTGTGATTCTGCTCGTCGGTGTTCTTTCCCAGGCATCACTATGACTTGACTTTCGGTGATCTATGTCCGTCGGGTTCCACTAACCGTCGGTGTTTGAAGTAACATAGTGAATGCTTGTCTTTTATGCACTATTGAAAGCATAATATTTTTCTCTCTTATTCTTTGAAGTCTTTGACACTTTGATTATAACCGATTAGATTATATCAAGTTGACATCAATGACAATACAATCCATTAACTGATTTAATGTCTTTCATTATCTTTCTTTATTTCGGTTATCAACTTAGCATCTTCAAACATTCAATCAGTTACATGTCATCATAGTGGTTATATCGGGCATTGACAGGTCAATCTTTTGGTGTAACGGTAACCGCCCAATCTAACAATTTCATATTGACAGTTAATGTTAGGAGATGATAGTCTAACTCTACAACATGGGTAAATTTATAAATATAGTTGCAATGAAAAGTTTGTTCTGTTTGAAATATTCAGACTTATGGTTGCAAAATGATTGTTGATTTGAATGTATGGAAATGGATCCTTTACTTTGGCATGTATAAGAGGGATTTAATACATATTTTAATTCAGAATCAAACCTCGTATGGATACAAATGCACATATGGGTATGTACTTAATTGATGATGTTGCATTGCAACAAATGATGTTGAAAGGGGCAGGGTATATGGTGATCAAATATACTTTTTTGATACATGATAGAAATTAAATTTGATAAGTAAACTGAAGCATGGGTAGCATATAATTGATATGATATTCTCATTTCAAAATGAACTACTTGATTATGATATTCTCATTTTACAAACTAAGTATGGATCAGTTAATTATTAGATGTTTTTGTAACAACAAATTAAAGGAAGGAATTGATAATTAAGTAATTAGGCAACTAATTATTTCATTATGATGTTACTAACAATGATCTTCGTTGGAAGGGTGTGTTTAATGCAGTATATGTGTGGCAGTGAATGGAGCTCAAACACATGATCATGCTTCAACATAGTCTAAGGAGAAGGGACGCCTTCAAGATCTTATAACCACACACCCGGGAAGAAGATTAACATTTCAAGCACAATTCTCACTTCTTAAAATTTATCAATTCTTATTATGAATTTCTGTAATGGGCAATAGCGAAGGTTTTTCTTCCCTCCGTTCTTTTCCTTTGGTGCCCTTTTGAACAGAGGTGTAAAATATTCAATTTCTGTGATGGGCAATACCGAAGGTTTTTCTTCCCTCTATTCTTTTCCTTCGGTGCCCTTTTGAACAGAGGTGTAAAATATTCTTGGATTTTAATAAAAACTATGGCCTGGGCCTTTTACTGAGCAAAAATAAAAGGTTCAGTAAATACATAATCCATATGGATAAAAGATGAATTAATTTCAAAAGATAAATAATGAGGAGACATTGCTCAATTCATAATATCCTCATGTGACCTACAACTTGAAAAATATACAAGCATAGACTAATTTCTTAAAGGTAATGTAAAGAATACAAAATGAATAAAATATCACATATTTTCACCATTCAAGTGTAAATAAGAATTTGTATAACCCATCATAAGCATCAATTAAAAGTCTAAGGACAACGAAATTTTTCAATTATACAAGATCCATCAAACCAAAAAACCTTCCAACATATTATTTTATTTTATTTTATACATTTTTTTTAACTATCTTACAAAAACACCTAAATATAATGTTATCAACTTAATCTTTCTCCGCACTTTATAAAAGGGTGTAGCTACATGATCATGTGGGATCCCCATTATCACACAAGGGGTTGTTGTCAATAAATTACAATTTTATCCAATAAGAGTCTCAATTGAATAATAACAATACTAATCAAATTAGGCTTAGACTAGAATCTTATAAAATATATTTCATACATATTGTCACTTATTCAGAATTAACTTAACCCATGAGTGTGAGGGATCCCCATTATCACAAATTTGTTGTCAATAAATTGTCACTCTAACTAACAAGACTTTCAATTCAATAATAATAATACATCAAATCATATTAGATTAGGATAAGATTTTATAAGATGTCTCTCCTTTCATACATATTATCTTTTGTTCAAAATCGCTTTAACTCAAAGTGTACATGATTCCTATTAACAACACACAAAAGATAATTGTCAACCCATTATCACTATAACCAACAAGATTCTCAAATCAATAATAAAAATATACTAAATCATATAAAACTAGACCAAATCTTATAAGTTCTCTTTATTGAAAATTATATGTTTCTACCATACTTTTTAGTCCTCCTAGTGAGCCCTACCTCTAAGCTTGGCATTTTGCACAAACATCATGTCCTAATATAATGTGGAAACTAATTCTAGAGTTTGTTTGCTTTCAAATCAACAAAAGTTACGTAGGGCCATTGCCATGTGTTTCCTAGAGATCCAAATGAGTATGTCTCACATATACTTAGACCAGGTGAGGATATGATGTAATGGCCTTGGTAACCTTGATGTGATGTGTTTCTTGTTCTTTCCTTCATTACCTTCATTAAGGATCGCCACATATCAATTCAATTCCTATCATATATACATTGGAGGAGTTGACAGCCATTCAAGACACATATCAGATATGACAGTGATGAAATTGATGGCTTAAAATGACATTGTGCTTTTTTTTTATATATTGTGTGTTTATCAGAATACCTAACTTGTGGGTAAGTCATAGCTATGAAGGAATATTTGAATTATTCTTTAAACTTCAAGCAAAGTTTACTTCAGCCTTAAGGAAATCAAAAAGATTGTTAAGGCTCATGACAACGTCAAACATAACTGCTGGTTCACTGTTTCATGTAGGTTAGTTTGCCAATAGTGACATATTACCTAATGCAAAAAGGTAACAACCCTTTTCTCCCTGTCCCCAACATTCTCATTGATGGGATTTCTTGCTTTTCCATTACTCTTTCTCCATATGTTTCATGTCCCATTCACAATCTATCATGTTTCATTTGACTGAACTCACACGAAAAAAAAAATGGGCCACTTTAATACTATACAGAAAAATTATGATAACCAACATTATATTAACTCGATAATAAATGGAAAATGAAAAACTTTTATGAGATTTCTTCCAAAGTTTCCAACAAAATTCCCTTTTCCAAAACTAAGGTTTATCTTTGATATAGGAGCTATTTCTCCAAACTCTTGATACACATATCAACTTCCTTTCTGAATGATCAGGTCAGAACATGCAAAATGTTCATTCATGGAGTAAACTGTTAATATGTGGGTATATAATGATTGATTAATTTATACTACTTCTAAAGGAAAACCAAATGTTGAGTTAATCATTCACTCAGCTGGAAATTAACTACAGTATTTACATTTTTTCCTCAATGCTTTCCAAGGTAATTTCTGTAGAAATATCTATAACTGGATTCCATGGAAGAGTTTTCATATATGTGTATGTATTTTGCTTAGTCAATTGTTCGTATTATCTTACTTAAAATGATGATGCATCTATTTTTCGTTTTCATCATTGCTATTTTTATAATAGAAAATAGAAAGTAGTTATATATTCTTGTAAGATTTATATAGTTTATGAAAAAATTATGAGGTAAATAACTTAACAATATTTTGTACTAATTAAGGTTGGAAGGCATTTTATAATTACAGTAAGTGGTTGAGTGTTAATGTTAACAACCATTTTTATCTTTTGCTTAAGTTTGACAATTATTTACACATCAAAATCTTAATATTAATTATAAATATTACATTTCAAAATAAAAATCACATAAAAACAAAGATAATAGATGTATAAATATAAACTAAGAATATTTTGAAAAAAAATAATCTACCATTTCATAATTGCAATGTATAACAAATTATTCAAATTAGAATAAAAAATATGTATTAGGAAAAAAAACAATGTAGATACAATACAATTTAAATGTACTTGTATGTAGTAAATATAATTCAAAGAACATAAAATATTTTTTAGGAAATAATACTAGTTTCAGTTGATACCTCTCCACCTTTTTTTAGATAAATGTATTTAAGATATCTATACTAGTATATGTATTCTTATCAAATAGTGTTTTTTTTTTTACTAAAGGAGGGGTAAAAATATTTTCAAATACAAAAGAAATACAAAGTTGGCCGCCCACCAGAGAATGAGCACTATACAACCTTATCATTATCTACTAAGTTATCCAATATATGAGACAAATCCGAAGGTAATTGTCCCCTATCCACAATATGCCAATTTTGCATTTGATCATAAGTCTATTTGGCCAAACAATCTGCCACACCATTCCACTCCCTAGGAATGTACCTGAAAGTAAGAAATTCCAAGGAACTACACAATCAGAGAATCTATCTAATAATTGCCAAAGCTAAGCGTCAACTAACATCATCTAGTTGTTTCCCATTTAGTAAAGTCACCACCACCTGAGAATTAGATTCACAAATAATCTGTATCCACCCAAGAACACAATTGGGTTCCATAGTATACAAGATGGCAAAAGCCTCTATGAGATAATTCATATGCAAACCTTTATAAATAGTAAAAATAATTTGAACATTACTGGTGTGGACAGCATTGTTTCTCAGGCTCTTGTGGGCTCTTCTACTAACTCTTTGGCTTGGCAGAGCCCAGCTGAGAAGGTGGAGGATGGATGGATAACAGTTAAAGGAAAGATATTAAAGTCGTCCATGCCTTCTTTTGATATGAATTTACGTTCACACAAGGGTGGGCCTAAATGTAAATCTTGATTGCCCTTTGTTGTGGTTTGCTGGTCTAGTCTCACTTTTATTTTTTGTGGAAACTTTTTGTTTCTTCCCTTGGGCTTGGTTGGTGGTGATCCACAATTATTTTTTGTTCTCTTAACGCTCTATCTTTCGTTGTTTTTGTTAAAGGTTTCGGGTCCTTTCAAAACCTATTTTTACTTAGTCAAAACTTGCAATGAGCTATCCTGGTAGCCACTTTAGGGCCCTGTCGCCCATTGCAAGCCACTTCCCCTCTATGCTCCTAGATAACCTACCCTAATGCTCCAACCAAAAGAACAAAGAGAAGCAAACAAAAAACCATAAAATACTTCTCATAAATCAGTAAGTCATGAAAATCACCAAAGGAAAATTTTGGAGCATAATAAAGAACATCACATCCTAAACCAGGATCCAAACCATCCACCCCATAATGGAGACCTCAATAAAATAATTACCAATTCTCATAGTTACATATCACAAGATCAATGATCATCAAGCATCAATAACATCTCTCTCCAAACACGGAGTAAAACAAAATCCAAAAGGCCATCGTTCAGAACATAGAACAATCACCAAAGAAGAAACAAGGAGACCAAGTAGACAAATAAAACTCAATATAGAAACTGATATTTTCACAGTGCAACATTTGGCATTGATAAACAGATAAATATTTGCAAGCTCATTGAATTTACTTGATCATATTTCATTTTTAAATGAATAAATAATTAAATTAGTATCTATTGATTATGATGAAAATCCAGGGAAAGAGTGTCGACAAATGAAAATGTAAGTGAATCTCCAAAATCCGAGATTGGTTATCGTAGACCTCCGTGACACGCTACCGTAGCACTGACAACTTTTTGATACCCCTCGCAAGCTCCGAGAAACGGGCTCTTGAAGATCACTAATTTTGTTGCTTGGTGCACCTTCAAGGACACTTGGCTCTAGAGGGATCGGCATCATTCGAGCCACTTCGTGACCATAACGAGATCATTTGTAGTATTCACTCAGTATTTCGTAACTATTTGCGAAGACTGTTTGATGCCAGGACGAGCTGTTTTAAAAATATGCAATGTTTCAGCTTTCAACTGCACAACATTGCAAGTTTTTGCATCAACCGAGCTTGGGTCAGAAAACTAAAACGAAAATGAATCTCCAAAATCCAAGATAGGATATTGTAGGCCTCCATGGCATGGTCCCGTAGAACTTGACGGTTCGTCGATACCCCTCGCGAGCTCTGAGAAACAAACTCCTGAAGATCGTTGATTTTGTTGCTTGGTGCGCCTTCAAGGACACTTGGCTATTGGAAAACCCAAGTATCCTCCATACAAACAATAACAAAGCCACACAAAAACCACTCCCACAAAAATCAAGACAAAAACAACCCACCAAGGTCATCATCGTCAAAACTCGACCCCCCAACCACCACCTAGCAAACAGTAATAATCATGCCTGAACCCCCCACAAAAAAAATCCCAAATGCCTCCCACTACCTCCTCTAAACAATCACTTACACAACACACACACCTCTCTTCTGACTTGTTAATAGCCACACCACACATACAGAGCTCACTCATCAACATCAAAGTAGGGTGCAAGACTAGGATTTCCCCAAGCCTACTTGTTCCTCAACAACAATCACCACTTCTCTACCAATAATTCAAACTCTAATAATTTGACAATTGAACCATTTCTTGTACAATATTTAAGGATATGTTCTCCTAGTTTTCATTTCCAAAATATTATTCTAAAGTCAAGTGAGAAAATATAATCACAAGTTTGTTTTTGGTTATCTAATGACCCAATACAATTAAAATATGTATACTTCTCAATATTGTTAGGTATAATTTTATTTAAAATTTTGGGTTTGTGTCAATCTTGTGTAACATGAGAGACTAATGCACAAATACATTAGGTTTGATCAAAGAGGAGTATGTACATTATGCTTCACTAACATTTTCCTTGATGTTCAATAAATATGTGAATACTTGGTTTGTAAGATGAGTACACCTTATATCCTTCTTTTGTTTTCATATCCAAAAAAATACATTTTTTCAATTTTCATCTTAAAGTCTTGATAATTTCATCAACTACATGGTTAACTATAAATTAGGTCTAAAGTTCCTTTTAGTAAATCTATTCTTTACGAAATAATTTGTAATCTTTATGCAACATTGGTAGAGATCCACATCTAGGCCACACACCACCATAGGTGATGTCTTGGAAAAAGAAAGAGGTTGAGATTTCTCCTTTGAAATAATAGCACTAGAAAATTTGGCAACACAAGCAAAGCTTTGTCCACCAGTAGCAAAGAGAGGCTTTAAGGCGGGACCCCCACATTCATAGCCTTAGCAGACCCAGTTTCAAATCTCAAATAAGAGTTCCCAATGAGAACCACACTAATAGAAACCCTTCCACCACCAACGTCAAGGACAACCCCTGAATCATTCTCAACCAAAGGTGGAGCACCCACAAACCCCAACCCAAGGAGTGTTGAGGGATTTGGCAGGAGCAAGAGAGTTGAAAAAATTGAATGACATCCTAAAACCCAACAAACCCAACACCCACAAATAGCACAAAAACGATTGTGGTAGCATGAAATAGGGATGTAGAGCTCCCATTAGCAGTACCCAAAAGTTGAGCAATTTGAAATCAACAAAGCGCAAAGAGCACTTGGAGTCATTGTTAGAGTCATTGTTGAAGGCATTTCAAATTTCCTTAGTTAATCTAGTATATGTTAAGTATAAAATTCCTCATGAAAATACACATTCAGGAAGGCTAATTTTACATATATTTAAAAAATAGTTCATTTATATATGTGACTTCACATAAAATTCTAATTGAACTTTTAATATTTTAACTTGAATCTAACCTTACTTTATATTATATTCACATTTTATGTCTTTATCCTACTTAATATTAATTTATTATTAGTATTTCAAATTATCTAATCTATAATAGAAAACATTAAACAATCTCTTTCACCTTCCTCATTTTCTCATTTGACTAAATTATCTTAAAAAATAAAAGTGAGTAAAACGAACACATACATTAAAAGCAAAATCAATAATTGGAATTTTTAATAAATATTTAAATAGTATTAGAAAATTAAATACCCGACATAGACATGTGAGTAGTGAAAATAATATTAAAAATAAATGAATAAAAGAATTTAATATTTTATTTTTTTGCAAGTCATTAGATCTCACATGCAATGGAATCAAAGAAGAGTCATTATGCTTAGTCGATTTCAATCATTATTGAGGTGGATCAAGATGAAGCTCCTCCATAGGTTTAGGTGAGGCTATGGTAAAGGGAAGCAATGCAACACTTGAAAACTTGGGAGAGGAAACACTTTTGGAGAGGAAACACTTTTGGAAGCAATCTCATGAATGACATCTCTATTATAGTGTTTTCTCTCTCTCTCTCTCTCTCAGACACCTCCTCTAGAGCTCGTTGCTAGTATGCTCAAGCTACTTCCCTTTTGGGTTCCATCGGGATTGATATTGATCGCCTACCCCCCTTTCAGTTTTCTTTGGACGCTCCGGCTCATCTTCTCCCCTCCAGACAGGAGTTGAATGAGCATGTCAGACTTGACATCTATTGGAAGTACATCATCTCGACCTGGACCAACCCTAGTGGGGGTTTACATCCGAGGATGGCTTTTTATGCTGAGCACTTCTTACACATCTAGGATAGGATCATCATTCAACCCAGATATTTATCACAGCGTTGGTGCCATACTCTTCGGATCGCGCTGGGATCTTTCAGAGTGGACTCTCACCGCCTACGGGCATAGACTTATCATCACATTGACAAAGAGGATCATATTTGCAATTTATGCACATAATCTGAGATTGAGACCGAGGCACATTTCATTTTCTGCTGCCCTATATACTATGAGATCAGAGGGAGATTATATTGCTTATTCAGAGATTGCAACTCCTTGACTTCCTTCTTTTGCTACTCTCACCAGAGATGTCTGGCACTCTATTTACAGGAGACGATTCGGCTCCATGACCATACCCTGCAGCTGCTATTTCCCTAGAAGCTAGTCACCGAGTAGCTCATTACGGATTTCTTCTCGCCCTCACCCCCGGCTCGGGGTGTGAAGCGGCCCTCATGTGTCTCCACCATCAATCACTCCATATCCGTGAGACCTCGCAGTGCTTCTACTCATCAGCGACAGACCACCAGCAGATCACAGCGACGGCTCTCTCTCTCGTTGTACCGGTGAAAGTTTGAATGACTTAACATAGCCTCGTTTTCTTCCTTTTACCTATGAATGGAAGGAGTAATGGAAGAAACCACATTAGGTTGAGAGATGGAAGCTTTTGGATGATTTTCCCGATAGGTTTTATAATGACAAACACCATAATAAATGGGAGGAATAGAAAGTGCACAAAGAAGTCGAGGCCTAGGATGACAAGACAAGGATGTCCTAGTGAGGTCTCAAAGGTTATGGTGTACTAGGCCAAAAGTAATCAAGTGTAAAATTTCCACAATTAGCCAATGACCAAGAGAGACTAAGATTGATTGTTATCACTTGCCCATCGTGTAGAAACTTCAAATACTTGTGGATGGTAAAAGGAATTGCTTTAATGTCATTAAACCAAGGATATCCTAATTTCATTTGAAATTGGTTTGATCTATGGATAAATGAAAAGATAATATCTAAGGACTTAGAACCAACCTTAATAAGAAGGGTTATGAGACATATAGTAGGACAAGTAAAACCATCATTCACCTTAATCACAATATCATATTTATCAATAGAAAAACAATTACATGATCTAAAATCAAAGTATGGCTCTAAGAAAGAAGAGGAGCAAGGGGGGTTCTAAGGTTGACATTAACCAAACATTACTCTTTCACCTCCATGTGTTTGCCTGAAAACCAACCTATCCCATAAGGACAAGGATGTTTAAGCCTATTCAATCCAAGCTTTTATACCATCTCTTCTGATACCATGTTGTCAGTATTAACATCATCCATAACAACCTTACAACATTTACCCCCTGATTTGCAAATGGTCCTAAACAAACTCCTGCTTCGTAAAGGTTCAACTTCCTTCTTACTCAACATAACCCTCCTAAGCATAAGACTCTCCTACCTCAAGTTATGCCTCATTCACCACCAAGTCAGCAGTAGTTTGTTCCTCATGTGCCATAAGATTTTATATTCCCATGTTCTTACTAGATCCTTCAGAACGTTGAAACGCCCTATGTCCTATGCCACCACATTTAAAACAAGTGCCTCTCAACTCCTTACTACCATTACCTCTTCTAGGTATTCTTGATCATATTCAACTTCAATGGTTTGCTTATCTTTGTCATTGCTACTAACTAGTTTCTCTCTTTCTCTAGGGTTACTTTGTCATCTCTTCAACTTATCTTCTACCCTCAATGCATACTGATAAACATCCTCAATAGTAGAAATCCTCAACATACTCAACTCATGCTAAATGTTAAATCGCGGACCATTAACATACCTAGCCACCTTCTCTTTAGATACTTCCTTGAGACCAGATCTAATAGTCATTTTATAAAAACTCTAATTCATAATCCTTAGGGATGAATTTAGTTTTAAATCTAGCAAGCATTACCTTCCATCTAGTGATTTTTGTTTCATCATGTTCCTCTCTATCTTTATGTAATGTTTGTGACATAGCTCTCAACAATCTTTCCTCATTTGCAGGGATGTCGGTGTCTACAATCTCAAGATCTTCAGCAGCCTACGCAAATTCTTCTTCAATCTCAGGATTCCCTCTCATCTAGTCAAAATATTTTTGATCTCATTCCTCATCTCAACTCTAAAGTCTTCCATCATTTGCTCTAGCCTTCTAAGGTTCACTCTTCTAGGCAGCATCTTTCCAATCCTCAAGTCCAACTACCTCTCCAACTGGCGATCTATTACAACATGCTCTTCCAACCAATGATATGTACACACATGCAACCTATCTCCAATCAATATGCCTACAACTCTAAAGAACCAATAGTAAACCCTTCCTCGCTGTCTTGCACAAGTCCTTTGCGATTGTGAGTCAGATCTTCACTCTGTCACCTCATGATCAACAGGTCTAGAGCCTTACAAGTCAGGAACTCAGATCTACCAACACAGGAATCTCAACCTTACTCAACCTTGTTCAACCTCACTCAACTTAGCTCTGATACCACCTAATGTAATCAAGGACGAAGAAGCCTCACAAAGATCGGTCCAAACCTTGCAACCAATATACACAAGGAAGAAAACAAGAGATTCAACCTTTTATTATCATCAAAAAATCAATTACAACATATCTACAACATGTTTCACATGCCAAGAACACAAGTTTGATTACACTCAAAACCCTCACAAATCCTACCCAAGCTAAGCCTCATAATCTTATGAGATCTCCTCTTGTCCCTTAGGAACAAGTCCATAAGCTTATAAAGCCATCGCAACAACAAATCAGCCTTGAAAATATTACACTCCCCAATAATTGAGAAGGACCCAAATCCTTAGGAACAACCTCCAATGAAAGGATTAAAAGATGTAAACATTAAATAATGTCAGTCTTAAACATAACAATGAATTAGCATGATCGAGCTTGAAAAAACCAACTGAAAGATGAGGAAACCGATCGAAAACACAACCAACCGAAAAAATGAAGAACAATACAGACACGTGAAGACTGTCATAACTCCAACGCAACGGAACCAAATGAGGTGTGATCATAGGATAAGCTCCAAGACAAAGCCAAGAGCACATTGTCACGATCGCAACACAAAACAAGCACATATCAACTGATAACCAAAACACTAAAATTAACCAACTAGATCAAAACAACAAACAAACAAGAAGGAAATCTTTTTAGTTAATGCAAGATTGTCAAGAGCCTAAGATGCGAGCCTACATCAAAAGTGCATAAAAGAAAGCAAGAAACTGGCAAGGGCAACTTTGCATGGATTGGAAGAACTTTAGTGTGAAACATCAAAAATACCCACTAAGATCCATACATCAATATGTACATAGATCCATACATTCATTCATAAATCTATACATGCGTACATACATCCATTAATACAAGCATACATGCACCCATACATACATGCATATATACATGCAATACATATATGCATGCATCCATACATGTATACATCATACACAACCATACATACATCCACACATTCATCCATAAACATACATGAATCCATGTATGCATGCATACATCCATGCATACATGCATTTCATCCATAAATGCATCCATCCATTCATTCATAAATCTATACATGCAAACATGCATGAATGTGTATATGAATGCATACATCTATCATATGAATTTGATATAACCTCCTAACCAAACCCATCATGCCACTATCTGATATATATGTCACTTGGTACTTCATTCAAAATCCATACAATAGCATGGAAGAATCAACATCAATCAATCATAATGCATACCAAGCACATCGTAAATTTGACACAACCTTCAAACAAAATACAACTCAATTGAATGTAATTATTACTTGCAAACAACACCCATCATACAACTAAATGATGACATTAGATCCTTCATGTAAATGTCATACAATCATCATGTAGAATCATCAATATCACTGAGCCATGATGAATGAGTAATTAGCTTCCAAAAAGAATCAATACAAAATCATTTAAATCTTCAATCAAAATCCATCCAAAATCATTTATATTTTCAATCAAAGTCCATACAAATTATTAACATATGTATCATTAAAACCTTTACTCGAAAAGTTGCATAACCAGCATGCTTGAAAAAAAACACTAAAAAGAACACTACATACACTATAGATCTTGATAAGTAATCAATCATAATGTAGCTTTAACATAACTCAACCATAAGGCATAAACATACACATTAAGCATGGTGATTTAATCAAATCCCATTTAACCCTAATACATATGCACACTAAAATTCATTGTAAAACTTAGATGGCATACATGTCATTGGACCCTTATATAATTAGTGGCACTTGGTTAACATCGTCAACCTTAATGCACATGAACACCAAACACTCCATAATGGTTATATGTCAATTAGTAACAAAAATATTTCATACAAAGCTCATTAGACTAAATCCTTCACATGTAATCTCCATGCATAAGCACATTAGGCATATTGTTGGAGAATCCATAAAATTTATGAAATTAGTATTACCCTTTACACAAAAGCTATATAGAGTAATAGCAAAAAAAGAGTGAATATCATTGGCCATTGTGAATAAAAAATCACACCAATAATGGTGCATAGCTAATTTGCAACTAGAAACTAGAGTGCTTAATGTTCTTATGCATTTTAAGGTTGACAATAACAAGATGCATGCATTCATGCACAAGATTCAATATCACTCAACCATGAAAGCACGTTGTAGGAAATTGATTCAACCTTTAAATAAAACCTCTAAAACTTAGTGACATATATGTCCCTAGACCCTTCATGGAAAAATCATAAAATAGTCATATATAAGAGTCAACATCACTCAACCATGATCTATGCACGCACTTTAGGTAACAACCATTCAACTTGATGACATATATGCCATTAAAACCTTCAAACAAAACCCGTAAAACTCAACGGCATGTGGCATTAAACCCTTGTCAAATCCATATGATTATCATGCATGAGTAAATGCCACTCAACCATGATGAATAAACACTTGGACTTAGAATAGCATAGACGTTTGATGCAACAATCAAACAAAACTCAAACAACTCAATGCAATTGCACTATTAGAACTAGAAATGAAATCCATACAATCATAATGTATGAAAACAAATGTCACTAAGCATGTTACCCATTTAAAAGCTCACAATCCATTTGATGCACATTTATCATGATGAAAGCTTTACTCAAAAGCCATGCAACTCATAGCATACTACTAAGCAATTCAACCCTTAATGCATACATTTGAGTTGGTCATTCAACCATTGTGAATAAACAACCACACTATGCATGCACAAGAACACTACTACACTAGCCATATAAATAATGTCATTGACACTACACATCACAAGACTAAACTGCATACATGTACCTCAATGGAAAAGCCTTAATACAAAATCAATGTAATCAATTCTAATCCAAAAGAACACTAAACATTAAAGAGTGTCATTAGATTTATTTTAGTTCCTCTATTAATTACTAATTACTCATTTTTCTAAGCTATACTAATCATATACACATTCCATATTTTGCTCATATTCAAATAAATGTCTTCAAAAATATTATATAAATACATTTACGATAAAAATATATAAATTGAGTGAAAAATAAAATAGCCCTTGTTTTATTTTTCATTAATCATACATAAATGTATATACAATTGTTTAATTAATTTTTAAAACATATATTTGATTAACACAAAAAATTCATTCAATTAACTTTGTAAAGAAATAAAAAGAAAAATGGCAGAAAAAACAAGAAACACCTCTTGAAGGATGTCCATGGCAATCCTTAAGAGTTTATGGAGGGGTATTCCTACCCCTCCTTAAAAAGAAAATTCTTATTAATTATAACCATTAAGTAATATTTACAGGGTATGTTCAAAGAAATAAATTCTTTACAAATTAAAAGCGATTACATATACATTAGAATCTTCATCTAGAACTACAGATTAAAATAGCAAAAAAATTGAGAAATTGGTAAAGCGTATTAGAATTTAAAAGCTATATATAAGATAGTATCTTAAATAAATAAACCTATGAAAGAAAACCTTGAACATAACTTGAACTTTTCATATAAAATATGTCATCTATTACTATCTAAGCATACAAACTATCATGAACAAGGGTTGCAGTGTAACAGGAGTCCCTGCAAATGCAAGAATACAGTTAGAAATGATTAAAATGATAATTTAAAAGCAGGAAATGGTATATCAGTTTTCTGTGTCAATCCAGCTATAGATTACTTAGCCCCAGAACATTAAAAAAACATTAACTGTGACTGTCTTTTGTTTCCTTCTATTTGAGATTTAACTGTGATTGACTGGTGCAGATAATTACATTGTTAATCTGGGTTAAATTGGATTAGTTGTGTAATATGTGTGTATAATATTGTAAAACAGAGTGTGGGATATTTCAAAAGAAAAAAAAATAATAATGAAAACTCCCAAAACTTTGTAGGTACCGAAAACCAATACTTCCATTTTAATTTTTAGGGACGAAAACCAATACGTTCACATAAAACTCAAGCATCTCACACAAAACTATCTAAAAACTCAAAAGCATTTCACACAAAACTATTTAAAACCTTAATCTAACAAGAAAAATATAAACATAAAACTTCAAGCATTCATCATTTGCATAACAACAAATTAACAAGTATAAATGAAAACCAATCAAACACAGACGTTGTCCATGCTAGAAGATAGAGCTGACAAAAGGCTGCTTGACAAGAGCTGCCACAAAAGCTCGTAATGGGGCTTGAAAGATGGAGTTATCTAGTTGCCTGTCCACCTTACCCACTCATTTTAGAAATTTTATTCAACAACATTTCCAATTTCTTGGAAAATATCGTGATAAAGAAAAGCTCATGGTAAAGCTTAAAAAATAGAGTTGGTTGTCCACCTCCCTTGTTCATTGAGGTAAATAGATAGCATTGAGTTAAAGTTATTGTCAGTCCCTTGCAATTCTAATTACATAG
>MU222974.1:907648-926104 GCA_018584345.1 Thuja plicata
AGTAAAGGCTTCCTCTTCTTGATTCTGACTCCTGACGGTTACTCTTCTTCTCAGAATTCGGTTTCTCTCTCTAACCCTATTTCTTTATGTGTTTCTTGATGGAGAAGAATACAACTCTTGGCTGGGAGAGAGAGGACCCAATCCTTTATATAACATTTAACTCTAAATCTCTAAATCTGGTATGTCCATCATATACCAATTCAACACTTAAGATTAATCACAGATCTAATGCTCAATTATAGAATGATCCATTTATGACTTTCTAATCGGGTCACATTAAGATTAGAAATTGCATAACTGATTTAGAAACTGCATAACTGAATTAGAAACTGCAGATTTCTAACAGAATAGTGTCAAGAGGCAGTATGAGTAGAATGGGAGGTGAACAGAGACTTGATGGAGTGAGCAAGGTATGAAGCAATGGTTTCTTTCACCTTCCCTCTCTTCGGAACATCCCTTCCATTATACAAGTACAACCAATATAACATTAATACCGCATATAAAGGCTGGTCATCTGTATATGATATAATGTTTTCTCCAAGGTAATTAATCATAAAAAATTTCTTGGTCATCAGACCACCCAATTATTATTGAATGGAAAACATAATTAAAAATAAATAAATAAATTTGCAAACAAGAATTGAAAGAGACACAGGCAGATGAAGAGAGGAAGAGAAATGTGTGGGAGATGAAGTACAGGGAAAGAAAAACAAAAATGCAAGAATAAAGAACAAGAAACACCTATTCAAGGATGTCCTGCCCATCCTTAAGAGTTTATGGAGGGGTATTCTTAATTAATGTTTACACGAAATTTGTTTTCAAGTCTTCATCACTACAAAACTATTTCCAACTAAGGCATTTTAAATTATAGTATTCTAAAAGAAAGTTGCACAATGCTTATTTCACACCAAACATTGATAAAAATAATTAGCATCAAAAATCATCAAATGATTTGTACATTTACTAGTCAGTGGAGGTAAAGTTTGAATGACTCATAAGTAGTGCACTATTCTCGCACTCTTGACTCTTGAACCTTATCTATTGAGTATAAAAACACTAAAATATCCAAAATAAGAAGTTCGAATTATTTAAGCGTGCCTTAGCAATCAAATTTGTAGCTCATCAATGAAAAGCACAACTCCTCCAACCTATGCTCAAAGAAATAAACCCTTTACAAATTAAAAGCCATTAAGAATATATATGAATCTTCATCTAGGACTACAGATTAAAATAACAAAAAGATTGGTAAAGCATCAAAAGAATTAAAAAGCTATATATAAGATGGTATCTTAAATAAATAAAACTATGAAAGAAATCTTAGACATAACTTGAATTTTTCATAGAAAATATGCCATCTATTGCTATCTAAGCATACAAATTAACATGAACAAGGGCTGTGTAGCAGGAGTCCCTGCCAAATGCAAGAATACAGTTGGAAATTATTGAAATGGTGATTCAGCAGTGGTGTATCAGTTTTCTGTGGCAATCCAGTCCATAGAACCATAGCCCTTGATTACTTAGCTCCATATCCTAGTACCTGTACTACTAAAAACCCAGGAGAAACCAGTGCTAATCAGGCAATTCAGTCCGTAGAACCAGGGGCTAGCTCCAATAGTTCTTCTAAAACTGACTATTCAAAAAATGTATGGGGCAATTTGGATTCCGTGTGCAGAACCGCACCTTCTCTTGCCCAGTGCCTCTCAAAAGAACTGCCCCTGAATGAGAACGATTCAGAGGACATGGTTTTGTATGGTGTTTTGAAGGAAGATACCCACAAAGGGTGGGAGCCCTAAGAAGAGGAAAATAAAACTATGCCTGAAACTTCATCAGCATCAAATGCTGCCATTCCCAATGTCATGACAGGCATTTGGACTGAAAAGATGCTTTGGATATTGGAGCACTCTCAGGACACACATTTTCAATTAAGATACTTTAGGCAAAACCAGAATGCATTACCATAATATACAATGGAAAGAGCAAAACAGAAATTGCTGTTTCATTTTTTTTTTGTTAGCGTTGATTACTACATTCAATAGTTACTATTGAAAATTGAAATCAAAAGTTAAGTGGAACACTGAAATCTACATACCAAATTTTAGGTGTAAATATAAGATTGTAATGTAACAATTATGGAAAGAGATACTTGATGTATTGAAACTAACAATTATCACCAGACTGCCTACAAAAATCTGAAGCATTGGCTATTCTTTAAGAGTGTGCGAGAAAATGTAGAGAGATATAGACACAGAAGCATATGAGGTCTTTACAATTATTCCCAATATTGTACAATGGTTGGCAAGTGGACTAGCCCAGACCTCAAGATCTGTTGATGCACAGATTGTGATAATGCTCAACCTACAAAACTAAGAGGTTGAACATGACATGACTAATGTATGAAAGTTATGTCTTTTAGAAGAGTTTGGTTTTTCTTGTTTACTGCAGTTACAGTTACCCAAAGAACAAATTGTAAGGCTACTCAGCATAAGTTAATATTACGTTTCTCTATTGGATTGCCTTGACTATAGAAATTTTAAAAAGAAACATGTAAAACTAGGTGACTTCAAGTAAAAAACAAAATGGTTTAGCTCAACAGGATGTGCAATAAGACCTGTGCTGCAAGTATGAAAATAATGTGGAAACTATTATACTGTGCATGACTAGCGATTCAAGCAAAGATGGTTTTCTAGAATGGTCCAGTTTCATTTCAGGCTTTAGTTGGAGCAGTCTGAAGAGAATAAGAGATGCAAAGATTTTAGCTGTATCTACACAACCAGAACATAAAGTGTTAAGGATCCTAAGATCATCAAGCATGAGGCAAGAATTGAGGAGGGAGATGAATTAATTTTATCAGATTTTCACAATTCATGTGGCTGTTGCTGCAGTTTCTGAATTCAATTGAGTGAATGTTTTGTAGCATCAACATTTTGGATTAAACTCCATGATCCATCATCAAAATGTTAGAGAGTTCAAGCAAGTGAAGTTAAGGTTGGGTACCATTGACTATTTTTACCAAATGCTTGAATGAATGAATGAAGAAAATGTCCATGAGACCAAGCAGTCTAAGGGACCAAAAGCTACAACATTAACACATTTTCATATTCCTTTCTATGTCAGCTCTTCTATTATGAATCTTGACCAAGAAATTTGCAAACCTATGAAGCCCTGTCTCCTCAAAGAGCTCATTTAGATTGTCCACCCTCAAAGTATCTTCAAATTGCTTACGGATATCCTGATATGCCACACACTCTATGACGAAGTGTTGTACAATTTCAACGTCGTCTTTGTTACAAAGGACACAAGTTCTGTCCTCCCACTTTTCTTTGAGGGTAGTCCATCTACCCATTGTTCCCTGTGAATTCTGATCAGAACCTCCCTGTTGTTTCCAATCTTCTCCTCAAAAAAGGTAGAGAACAAAAACTGCTTGTAGGCTGCCAGTTAAAAGCCAAAATCATTTTTCTTAGTTCTTGGGAGGCATAGAAACCCTGGTGCAATTAGCATGAATCTGATCATGGGGGATCCATTCCATAATGCAATGGCACTCTATTTATATCAAACCAGAGTTACAAAACAGACTTGCTCACAGAGTCGGCCATAAATATTTACAGTCACATTGCATAATGCAATGGTACTCACTCACTACAAAATAGAAACTTTCCCTATCTGAGCTCTTATTTTAGGCCTTTCAATCTGCAAGTCTGGAACCAGTATTGGTGGTGAGCTAGTCCTCAATGACAGGCAGCAACAGCACACTTAGCAGCAACAGCCCACTTCACAGTGCCCTTGAAAGCTGGCTGAGAGACAAAGATGAAGGGAGCATAGCCCTAGATTACTTAGCCCCAGATCCTAGTACTAGTACTACTACAAACCCAGAAGAAAATAGTGTTATTCAGGTAATCCTGTCCATAGAACTAGGGGCTAGCTCCAATAGTTCTTTAGCTCCTGTCTACAACAAGGCCTTGTGAAACTGAGCATTCAAAAAACGTATGGGGTAATTTGGATTCAAGTGCAAAACCCCACCTTCTCTTACCAAGAGCCTCTCAACAGAACTGCCCCTGAATGAGAATGATTCAGGACATGGTTTTGTATGGAGTTTTGAAGGAAGCTGCCCACAAAGGGTGGGAGCCCCAAGAAGGGGAAAACACAACTAGGCCTGAAACTTCAACAACATCAAATACTGCCATTCCCAGTGTCATGGCAGGCAATTGCCTGGGCTGAAAAGGTGATTTGGAAATCAAAACACCCTCAGGAGACACATTTTCAATTAAGATACTTTAGGCAAAAGCAGAATGTATTACCAGAATATACAATGGAAAGAACAGCAAAGAAATTGCTATTTCATTTTTTATGTTAGGGTTGATTATTACATTCAATAGTTACTTTTGATAATTGAAATCAAAACTTGAGTGGAACACTGAAATGTATATACCAAATTTTAAATGTGTATATAGGATTGTAATGTAACAATTATAGAAATAGATATTTGATGTATTGAAACTAACAATTATAGCCAGACTGCTTGGAAAACATTTGAAGCATCGGGTATCCTTTAAGAATGTGAGAAAAAATGCAGAGAGATAGAGACATGGAAAATATGAGGTCTTTACAATTATTCCCAATATTGTGCAACAGTTGGCACTACTATGATTCAAATTTAAACCACGAATGGAATTCAAGGTAGAAGAAAGAATCTTTTAATAGGGACATTTAGGCACCTCAAGATTTGTTGATGCAAAGATTGTGATAGTGCTTAACCTACAAGAAGAGGTTGAACATGACAAAACTTATGTATGAAAGTTGTGTCTTTTACAAGAATTTGGTTTTTCTTTTTACTGAAGTTACAGTTACCCAAAGAACAAATTGTAGTTATTTGGCATAAGTTAATGTTATGTTTCTCTGTAAGATTGCCTTGACTATAGAAAAAGAAACATGTAAAAATATGTGACTTTTAAGTACAAAACAAAATGGTTCAGCTGAAGTTGAAATTACTATATCATTTGAAATTTGAATAGTAAAGAAAAATCAAAGTTGAAGTTGAATAGAAAAATATTTGCCAAGTACGTTCAGAATAAAAGTTATATATCTTAGTACAAAACAAAATGGTTCAGCTGAAGTTGAAATTACTATATCATTTGAAATTTGAATAGAAAAGAAAAATCAAAGTTGAAGTTGAAGTTGAAGTTGAACAGAAAAATGTCATACCTTCAGAAACGCAATTTGGGATACTTGGTCCCATACCCCCAGGTTAGCTTTTACTTTTCTATACATCTATTTATCTGCATCTTTCATTTCTATCAATTGAATTTCTCTCTTGCAATCTATTTCAGTAACTTAGTAAAAAAAGCACCAATCTTAGAATGACCTTTAAACTCAACTATAATTTTAGGTATGTATTAAAGGGTTTTCTTCATAACATAAAACTCATGCCAAAGACAAAGAAACGTATAGCACGCAGAGCTTCAACATTCGTGCTAGCCCTGTCAATACAGAACCATAAGAAGAAATAGTGAGAGGCGGAGTAGTGTCAAGAGGCAGTATGAGTAGAATGGGAGATGAATAGAGACTTGATGGAGTGAGCAAGGGATGAAGCAATGGCCTTCCCTCTCTTCAGAGTCCCTTCCATTATACAACCAATATAACATTAATACCACATACATAGGGATGATATGTATATGATATATCATTTTCTCTTTTCAATCTCAACAAAAATTTAGATCAAAATATCATAACAATTACAAAACTAATGGTAAGTTAGGTCCTATTACTTCACACCAAATACCACGTCCAAAGTTTACCATTGTTCTGAATAGTAATTATTGTGATGCAGGAGCATTTGGCAGTGGAAGGAGAAATGACATTCTCCAAGGCAATTAATCATAAAAAAATCTTTTAATTATCAGATCACCCTATTATTGTTGAATGGAAAACATAGTTTAAAAAAAAAAAATTGCAAACAAGAGTTGAAAGAGGCAAAGGCAGATGAAGAGAGGAAGAGAAATGTGGGGGAGATGAAGTGTAGGGAAAGCAGAAGGACAAACTTGCTAAGAGCTAGAGTCTGCAGATAGAAGTGGGTGAATGCATGGAGGACAAGAGATAAAGTGCATGAGACAAGAAAGTTACCGCTGAGTAGAAAGTGAAAAGAGGTGACCACGCAACACGAGAAAAGAAAAGCAATAATAAAACAATTTGAACATTGTTGCAGAATTTCTGTGCAACATTTCTCTAAAAAAATGTGTCTGAATTGAGTTTGCTACATGTTTGGGCTTATCTCCAATTCGATCTAAGTGATATTGTGATTTGCTTAATTCAATCTCAGTCCTTCCAATTGGTAATAAAATTTATTCATCAATTACAATTCTATTTAGCTGGAAGACATGGTGGTGCAATACTAGGAAGCCATGGAAGACATGGTGATATATGGATGTCTTTAATTCTAATGTTTTGCAGGTGCCATAGACATGGTGGTGAATGCAATGTAATTGCATGTTAGGAAGGCCTGGCATTCAAATCTATCACATGTCTTTCTATTGAAAATCCAAAATGAGTCATAACCATCTTCTAAATGATAGGTAAATATTGACATTAATTCTACAATATATTTCCATTTAAGTGTGCATTATCTTGACTGGATTTCTTTGCTACAATGGGGAATATTTTTTCAATCATACTTGGAATTGTAAAATCTACAGTTTTAACAGGAACCTTATGCGCTCATCAAAAACCTAAAATATAACAACACCAAATTTCAACTAAGAACAACATCAAAATCAGGGCAACAAATGTATTTAACAAAACCTAAGACATACACATAATGTATTTGGAATCTACAAATATACTCGTCAAACAATAATTTGCATAAAAACAATTTGAAACTAAAGAAAAATGAAAGGTCCTTTTATAGTCCACAATACCAGCCATGTGTTTTTGGGATCTACGTATGGTGACAACAATATGGGACTACCCCATACTCCTTGCCTCCCTCCTTGTTGGAGGCACCTAACTGTGCTCCAAACGAGGCGCACATACCCTAACCCCCAGTGGGATTTGAACTTGTGACCTCTCTTCAAAAGTACAAGTTATCCACCACTAGGCCAACTCAGGACACAACCTAAAATTTAACAACACCAATTTCAACCAAGGACAACAAAAAAATCAGGGCAACAAATGTATGTTACAAAATCTAAGACATAATCATAATGTATTTGGAATCTACAAATATACTCATCCGACAATGATTTCCATAAAAACAATTTGAAACTAAAGAAAAAGGAAAGGTCCTTTTTATAGTCCACAATACCAGCCATGTGTTTTTGGGTCTACATTTCATGGTGCCTAGGCATTAGAGCGATGGCTGTTGCCATTCCTAAGCTTCCAGAAGACCATAACATTTTCAAGATCCAACATTAAAGGTTGTTGTGGCTTTGGTCACCATGTTGTATCTTGTATCTGCATCTATTTTGATATGCATATGGGATAATAGCTTAAAAACAGATGGAGAAAAAGGAAAATATTGTTTTCATTTTATGTTCCTTTATCTCATTCACTTTTCTTTAAAATCTACTCTTGAAGCTTTATAGTGTCTTATCCTATGACTGTAGACAATTTCATAAGCTATCACTGGAGATTACATGCTCAAAGCCACGGTTCATACCAAGGCTAAAGCAAGCACTCTAGTAATCAATAAGGAATAGGAAAGAAGCTTATGAAAGAGTATATTTCCATCCTAGATCTACCATATTATAAATCTGCAGGCTATAAGGCACATCTTCTGCTCATCCATCAAGGAGTGATGCAACACTATAGACTTGTCTCTGTATGATAGATCTGAATTCTGAACAATTTATACATTTCATTAATGCAGTATATGCACAGTGCAGCCCTGCTGGTTCTTATATAATTAATCAGTCCGTGAATTCCAAAATAAATGTTATGCAATGCCACATGTCTGAGTGTAAATCTTTTAGTCTAAAATTGCAGAGTTTTTGACAGTTGATTACCTCCATATATCTGGTTTATTGTAAGAGAGAAAAGAAAGACCAGATTAGTTTATCACGTAGTTTAGAGTCCAATATCTATTACAATGAGCAATAAGACCTTAATAGTTTAGAATTTATAGTAGAGATATACAGTGCAACAATCAAGAAGGCCCTTTATGGTTTAGAAAAAGCTATAACAACTATCACTGAAATATAAGAAACAAATGTTATTTATGTGTTTTTGGCCCTTCCAGGACACATTCAATAAAAATTAGAAGAGAGAGGTTTGACGAATGCTTCTAAGCAAAAAATGATTGTCTATAATTGTCAAATAGCATGGGCATATAGAAGAAAACCCCACAATATGCACAATAAGGAAACCTAAAAACAAACCCTCAACAATCTTTAAAATACCATTGGTTTTTAACTACCTGCACAAAGAAAATGATTATGCAAGAAGAAAAAAATCAACAACAAGAAAAAGAGGGAGTAAGAAATGTCTATGTTGTAAACAATTTGCCCAAAATAATTATGTTAGGCATTGCTAAAAATCAGATTAACAGAATAATGGTTACATTTTCAGACAAAAGGAAAAAGATTCACAAAACATAAACATAAACATAATACATATAATAATTTGAAATCAAGTGGAGAGTAATGATGTACTTACAGCAGCATTTTCTTTGCCTCATCTCCAATCAGTCACTTGTCAAGATGAATTCTCCTCATTGCTGCCTTTGTCAAAACATACACACAGGAAACAAATAAGATTATAAGAAAACATACGATGAAAAAAATTTGACAATTTACAAATCCTGTTATTTGAATTTCAAATATTTTTAAAAAATCTAAAGATTTTAGATGATTGATGTGTCTTGCAGGAAGTTGGAGATAACAAGACTATTGGTTCAGAAGTGAGGAAATGGTGAAGTTTCAAAAGCAGCTAGAAGCGCAGCTTGCTACAGAATGGAGAAACACTTAAATCAAACAAGCTCTGTATTCTTGGCTTTTTTTTCTTTTTCTGTGATAAATCAAACTCTAAGAGGCCTGCAGATTCAGATCATGCAGCTGTCAACACTATTTTGTCTATTGTTTACAAACAGATCGTGTCTGAAGGGCTGTTGAAGACAGGGGACGGGGACAGTTTGAGCTTAGGGTCAAAATGAAGACTCCTGAAGAAAAATCAAAACAATCATTGCAAGCTATATCATGCCTTTATTCACATGGACGAATAAGAGCATTCAAAAATCGAAATTGCTCACATCTAGCCCATGCTTGATGAACACTGAATACCCATGTACATAAGAGACATGACTGGCTAATGCTCTTAGCATAACTGGCAGAAGAGAAAGCATTGGCTTCAAATGCACAGTTGGAAATTGTGCACCTCTGGTTGTTTGGGGTCGTATATAGAACCTTGTAATTTATTTGTAAAAGTATGGAGCTTTTGACAACCTTAGATTATGTGGATCCTACTAAACTTTTTGCTGTCTATTCTGGGGACTGGGAGGCCAAAAGTTACTCCTCAGCCTTTTTGGTTTGAGTCTGTACAGAAAAAAGACACAGTTGGAGTATATTATGATTTTAAATAACATGAAGTGCTTATATTTAGTGATGGTGATGCGTTTATTTGTTTTTTCTTAACTAAAAAAAAAAATGATGTACTTACAGCATTTTCTTTGCCTCATCTCCAATCAGTCACTTGTCAAGATGAATTCTCCTCAGTGCTGCCTTTGTCAAAACATACATACAGGACACAAATAAGATTATAAGAAAACAAAGGGAAACACATAACAAAAATTCAAAACAAAAACTTAGGACAAAAGAATTAAAGGAGGCCTGGTCATACGAAAGAAAAGAATTTGACAATTTATAAATCCTATTATTTGAATTTCAAATATTATAAAAAAATCTAAAGATTTTAGATGATTGATGTGTCTTGCAGGAAGTTGGAGATAACAAGACTTTTGGTTCAGAAGTGAGGAAATGGTGAAGTTTCAAAAGCAGCTAGAAGTGCAGCTTGCTACAGAGTGGAAAAACACTTACGTGAACTACAAGAAGCTCAAAAAAGGACATCAAACAAATTAGACAGCAGATTGCCTTGCCAGTCTGAGAGCCATGACAAGATCTATATTCTTTGGCTTTTTTTTCTTTTTCGGTGATAAATCAAACTCTCAGAGGCCTGCAGATTCAGATCATGCAGCTGTCAACACTATTTTGTCTATTGTTTACAAACAGATCATGTCTGAAGGGCTGTTGAAGACAGGGGACGGGGACAGTTTGAGCTTAGGGTCAAAATGAAGACTCCTGAAGAAAAATCAAAACAATCATTGCAAGCTATATCATGCCTTTATTCACATGGATGAATAAGAGCATTCAATAAAAGACCAATAAATACAAAGATCCAAACAAGGAATGCATAATGTGATTGCAAACATGACAAAGAGTCAAAGCAGAAGAAAACTAGTATACAGAGTTGACTCAAGAAGGATTGTTGAATGCACATAGACCATGAATTATTACAAAGAAATGCACTACAAGAAAATTCAATTCAATTCAAGTATATAAAGCCCTCCGATCTTCTAGTTATGGACATTAAGGACATATACCATGCAAGGAAGGATAAAAGTGTAAGATCAAAGTGTAGTTTAGATGCTCAACGTTCAATGCACCTTGAGGAAACCAGAAAATAAACAATCAGGTAAAGAAATACTTCTCAGATCCTCTAAATGGATCATAGCCATCCTCTAAACAATAGATAAATCTTGAAATTAATTTTACAATATATTTTCCGTTCAAGAAGTATGCATTATCTTGAACTGGATTTCTTTCCTAAAAATGGGGGATATTTTTGCAATCATGCTTGGAATGGTAAAATGCACAGGTTTTACCAGAACCTTGTGTGCTCATAAAATCAAAACTATTCAGATTTACAAAGACCCATATCAAACTGAAATTGGATCAGATTTTACACAATAGTCTGCAAATTTTCGAAAACCTAAAATATAAAAAATCAGAACAACAAATGTGTGTAACAAAATCTAGGGCATACAGATAAAGTATTTGGAATCTACAAATATAAACACATCAGATAGTAATTTTCGTAAAAACAATTTGAAACTGGAACATCATACCACATTTTACAGAATTTCATTAACATTGTCGTCGGATGTTTTAAAATTTGTAACATACTTGCAAAAATCTACAGAATTTGACACAACTTGAAAGAAAAATACAATAAAGAAGCATCTGTAACTAAATTTATGGAAAAAACACTTAAACCTACATTAAACTTACAGCAAAAAATAAGATTTACATATACAAGCAATGCATTTAAGGCAGGGCATGAGCAAAAGAATCATCTCAGTCCAAACCAACTGTGGGCATGAATATAGGAAGAATTACCAAATCAGGAACATCATGAGTAAAGAGTACATGCCAAACCAATAGACAGAGTGAACTTGGGTTCAAAATTAAGACACCAGCAAACAGGGGATTTTTGAAGCAAAGTCAATTTGATCATTTCAAGGTATATCGTGCCTTTATTCACATGAATGAAAAAGAGCATTCAGTGACATATGAATAAACACAAAGATTTAAAAGAAGAATATGAATAATGCGATCACAAACATAACAAACAGGGTTATGCAGAAGAAAACAAGTGCACAGAGTAAACTCAGCAAGTATGCTTGAATGCACATAAACCAAGACTTATTACAAAGAAATGCATTAAAAGAAAATTAAATTCAACTATATAAAGCCTTTTAATCTTCTAAGTTTCGGACATGGAGCACGAAAAGCATGCAAGAAAGGATAAAAGTATGAGATAAAAGTAGATAGATGCTAAACCTACAATATGCACCTTGAGGAAACCAAAAAACAAATCAAGACCCCTTATGTGCAGTGCTAATGATGAAGACCCTCTGCAATATTTAAAATACATTGGTTTTTAACTACCTATGTAAAGAAAATGATTATGCAATATAAAGAAATTGGCAACAAGATCAAGAAGGACGTAAGAGGAGCAAGAAATGTCTATACTCAATACTCAAAACACTCTGCCGAAAAAAAATAGCTTAGGCATTGCTCAAAATTAAACTAACACAATAATGGTTACATTTCCAGACAAACGGAAAATGATTCACAAGACAAAAACTTATTATAATGAAATCAAGTGAAGAGTAATGATCTCTTACAGTATTTTCCTCGCTGCATCTCTAATCAGTCACTCGCTGGGCTGTGTAATTCTCCCCACCGCTGCACACCATCCACACACAGAATACAAAGAAAAACACAACAAAAAAATTCAAAACCTGAATTCAGAACCTAAGCTCAGACAAGGAAAAAACAGGCATGGCCATGCCGAAGGAAACAAATTAAAAAGAAAACAGTGAACAATCTGCCTTGCTTCTCAATCAAACTGCCCATAAATAGAAGAGGTAGAAGTTTTCTTTTTCAAACGGTGTACGACTGTTTTAAATCTGCTTTTTCAAACGACTCTTTGAGTGTCGTTGAGGCACGCTCCCCTCAATTACATGCATGTCTAGCAAGTTTGACATAGATTTATTGTTGTTGAATCAACTTAAACAATTTGTGTGGCTTAGTCAAAATTTAGTGAACTTTCTAAATTTCAAAGGTTTTAATTAAGTTAGATGTTTTTTCACACACTTCACATAAAAGTGAATGTCAAATTATTGTGGGAAATATGTTTTACATAAAATGATATTTGAAGTATATTCATACACTCCGTTAGGGTTTCACCTTAAGTTCGTATAAAAGGTAATTTTCAAACTTTACTCTCCTTAGTGTCTCATCTTAAGTTCATTACATGAGTACACATTGAACATCAACAAATTTTGAAGTATTTTTTACCTATATTCTGCATAAAGTGATTACTATTTTCGTACATACACGCGACATAAAACAATTATCTATTTTTGTACATACACGCGACATAAACTTTAGTTGAAATACATCCGTCAACAAATGAATGTCAAAGTTAAAAAAAGAGAGTTAAAAATTCCACATAATGTGAATGACAATATAAACTTTCGAACACACACACATCATTTTGCATGAAGTGAATGTCATGGTTAATTATAAAATATTTAAATAGTGAATCTAAAGTTTAAAGTTCATTCATATAAACACACAATCAAATAGTGAATCTAAAGTTCAAAGTTCATCCATACAAACACATATATGTGACACGTGCACAATGAATGTCAAATTTTATTCATGCACATTTGCACATATGTTTCACATAAAATGATAGTTGATGTACAATCATACACTTCACTTGGTGTCTCACCCCAAGCCCACACAAAAGATAATTTTCAAACCTCACCCTACTTGGTGTCTCACCCTAAATCCATGATATCAGTACATGATGAGCATCATCAAAGTTTGAAGTATTTTTACATACACTCCACATAAAGTGAATATGAATCTTTGTACATACACACGATAGAAAAATTAGTTGAAATACATCCATCAACAAAATGAATGTCAAAGTCAAAAAATAGAGTTAAAAGTTTCACACACTGAATGACAATATTAACTTCCAAACACACATGCATCGACTTTACATGAAGTGAATGTTCTAGTTAATTATAAAATATTCAAATAGTGAATATAAAGTTTAAAGTTCATTCATACAAACACACATTCAAATAGTGAATATAAAGTTCAAAGTTCATTCATACAAACACATACCTGTGCACGCGTGCACAATGAATGCCAAATTTTATTCGCACACAGTTGTATGTCTAATAAATACCATAATTATATTAAACATGCAGACAATAAAAGTCAAACATGCACATAATGAAAGCCAAAGTTTATTCAAGCACACAGAGGTTTGCTCACCAACATCATTAAAGATTGTTCATAAACACATTCCACACAAAAAGTGAACACCATACTTCATGTTTAATTCATTCCATGCATCATGTCCCATGTATTGCTTATGTTGTTAATATTTAATAATGCACAAGTAAGCAAGAGCCTTGATGAATGAATTATTATAATATGTCCTTCCAATTAATGTAGGTTAATGTGAATTTACTAGTGTCTCATGTACCAAGTTCAATTAGAGAAAATGTGATGGAGCTAGGTGTTAGTTCTTTAGTTGTCTATAATGATTAACTACTTAGATGTGGAAGCAAGATGAAGTAGTTTGGAAAAGACTTTATATTTGAAATTTATATAAAATAAATTTAATCTAAGAAATTGAAAAGGTAATGGCAACTACTATTATCTTAATGCATTTACTTGTCCTAATTTACCAATTACAAAGCATATGTATCCAATTTAATAATAACCAGTGACTATTACCAATAACATACAATCTAATTACAAGTATCCAAGATATCTTCCGTGAGAAGTCATTAAAATATAAGGGTTTTGCTAAGGAAAATTACTACTATCATAATGCATGTAGGATAAATACTTGTTATAATTTGTCATTTGGGAAACTTACAAAGCACATGTACCCAAAACGATAATGAGCAATGACTTTTTCCAATAATAGAATAGCAATACATAATATTTCAAAAATTGAACAACTTTATTGAGGCAAGATAAATTAAAAATTGGGCAGATTTTTTAAGGGGTTGGGAATGAAAGTTTGTAAACCACCTTGCTAGTGTGTTGCACCACCTAAGAAGGGATCTAAAATATGGACTCAAATTAGGAGCCACATCGTTATGTAAGGATGGTGTCTTGTAAAGGTAGACTTATGAAATTATCCAATCACCTAGTTGAAAGATATGTTATATCCCATGTTGATCCACTAGCTATTTCATGTTGTTACATGCTTGCACCACATTGTCCTTACATATCTTGATAATTTCCTTACATTTGAAAATGGAATTGTCAACTATTTTGACTTTGGAAGAACTTGGAATATAAGTAGCAATAGGTAGGGGATGACCATAGAGGGCTTCATATGTGATCATCTTGGAGGAATTTGATAAGTGGCATTACACTTGCTCAATAAGAGGTAGTCATCTATCCCATTTTATCTATTGATTCAACATAAAATGATGTAAGTAATTTTTAAAGTTTTTGATAACCTCAATTTGACTATCAGTCTTTAAATGATGGGCTAAATTGAAATTTAATTTAGTTCCTTGTAACTTAAACAATTCTTGCTAGAAGTTGCTAGTGAAAGAAAATTGTGATCGTTTTATACTTACACCAATATAATGAAGAGAGAAATGTTTAAATTTAATTTATACAAATATAAAAAAAGTTGAAATATATGGGAACATAAAATAAATGGTACCCATTCGAACCACTTTGCCAAAGCTTAAGCAACCTACAATGGTTTGAAGCTTGCCCAGTCTCAAGGGTGCAAGAGAGTCTATCTTGAGGGAGATTCGTTAAATGTTATTAAATATCTTAAAGGGACCCATCCTCCAAGCTGGATGATCCAAGGAATTATATATAATTACATTTTTGCTCTTCAATTTTTATATGATTGCCACATCACCCACACCCAAAGGGAAGAGAATGAGGTGGTAGACTTTTTGCCAACCTTGGTGTCTTGTATGAGCTGTAGTGTGCGTGGGAATATATGATTTGCTACATATGCAGGCTCATGTTATTATTAATAATGAAAGGATAAATTGTTAAGGCAACACCTTTTTGCTTGACCATCATGGCTACTTGTCATTTTTACATTCATCTCCCACTAACTCTAGGTATTTTTGTGTATACTTATAGTTTTTTTTATGGCTCTTATTTGGTTTGTCAAGTGCCTTTGGTTCCTTCAATCCATTGAATTCTATTATTTGGAGAGTGAAAGGAATAGGGTTGAGCCCTCTAGCTACAAAAAATGGAGAAATGACACTGAGGTGTGGGATAGACTAAAGGAGGGTGATGTGACCCAGTATTTGGAGCATCTCCATGGTGTTGACCATCAAGTGACTAAGGACTTTTTTTCTAGTTGGAATGATAGAAAAATCAATGTGTTCAATATGGACTTGGTGATTACTGAGGACCTAATTTCCTATATCATTGGCATTCCCATCAAAGAAAGGAAAATTTTTAGAGATAGTGAATCCTTTGTCGATGCTCTAAATAGGTTTTTTAGGAAGGGGGGCACCACAAGTTGGTTAAGACTAGTGTCGGTGCCTAGAATCGAGGCTCTATCAAGCCTTTTTGGGTGAAGATTGTGAGGTAATTATGTGATATTTTACCTTGAATGGACAAATTTTTATTGGTAATGTGCAACCAAGCTACATAAATATATTAATATTTGAAAATGATTTTACATTTGGAAATCTATAGAAGTTCGAGCATGAGCTCTAGGATAGCTTCCAAAACATAATGTACCAACCCTAGAAATTGCAAAAGAAGGGTCGTCTATGAACAACAAATATTGCCATGACATGCTCACTTTAGAACTTGTACCATCCTAAAATGTTAGCACCCATTATTTGTGGCTCTAATTAGGACCTATAGCCCCTCTTTTATGATTTCAAGGTCTTTTTATTCATTTTGCTTGATCCCAACAACTTGAAATTCAAATTGGGGCCTATCTTTGTCATCTAGATGTCCCTGGCCAAATTTAGGACAAAATCCTAGGGTTTGCAATGTACCAAACATTGTGTCCTTGGGTGCACAATAATCTAGGCATTATGCACCTAGGTATTTTGTCCCGGATTAGGCCCGAAGCCCGATATCAGGGTTTTTCATTCAATTCTTCTTCGGTGGTTGACTTGTCTTAGTTTTAGATCTTGAAATGAGGGGAAAAGTATATAAACCCTATATACCTCCTCGTTTTTACATCTCATATCATACTAAACCTATCACGTGCAAGCATTCATTTTCATATTTTCAAGAGCATTCAAGAAAGCTACGTGATTTCAAGATCTCAAGCCAAGGTGTTCTTCTTTTATCTCATCAAGGCAATCTTCTTTAATTTGGAGAAATCTTTTCTATCCTATGGTGGTGTCTTAGTGGAGCTCTGAAACAAGAAAAAAACACTAAAATAGATCAGGCAATTAGTGCCAAAAATGGTGCCTATTTGTAGTGTAATTTTCACAGTGATTTGATGCTATGCGACGACGTGAAAGTCGACACCCAATTGCTTCCGCTCTTCAACACTGTATTGAGCATTGTAGTTAATGTCAGAGGCAGATCCATTTCTGACGTTGAATCTTGCACTGCAACTGTGTCTACGCCAAAAATGGCTCCAGAAAAAGACTCGGGCAATAGCGTTATATATGATGTCATAAATTGTGTTGTGTCTGGCTTCTGCTTTTGCTCCTTTGTTGCTTCTAGATTTTGCTTCTAATCATGCTTTCGGTTTTTATTCTTATTATGCTTCCAATTTTACTTCTATTATAACATCCTTCATTGGTTATGTTTTGGCTTCCCATTTTGCTTATGTTTTACTTCTCTTTTGCTTATGCTTTGGCTTCCCATTTTGCTTCTAGTTTTGCTTCTATGATGAATTCTCACTTTGCTTCTAGTTTTTATTCATCTTTGGCTTCCCATTTTGCTTCTACTTTGGCTTCCCAATTTTCTTCTAGTTTTTCTTTTGCTTTTCTTCCTGTGTTTCTTCCAGCTTTACTTCAATTATAACACTGCTTGTTGCTTCTGGTTTTACTTTGGGGTTTACTTCCAGTTTTTCTTCCATTATAACATCATTTGTTGCTTCTGGTTTTGCTTCAAGGCTTGCTTCCAATTTAGCTTCTTGTGTTGCTTCTAGTTTTGCTTCAATGCTTGCTTCCAATTTTTCTTCTTGTGTTGCTTCTTGTGTTGCTTCTGGTTTTTCTTCCATTATAAGACCATTTTTGTTTCCAGTTTTACTTCTTGTATTGTTTCCACTTTAACGCCTATTTTAACGCCACTTCTTTCTTCTGGTTTGGCTCCTTTTTTGCTTCCATTTTGTGCTCCCAATTTTTCTTTTGATATGGCTTCCAATTTTTCTTCTTGTGTTGCTTCCAGTTTTGCTTCCATTATGGCATATTTTCTTGCTTCTAAGATAGCTCTTATTATTGCATCTTTTGTTGCTTCTAAAATTGCTTCCATTATTACTCTTTTGTTTGCTACCTCAATTACTTCTATTTTTTCTTCCTAGATCCAGGTTTTTCTTTTGATTTGGTTTCCATTGTTGCTTCCTTTTTTACTTCTAAATTTTTTTCTTATTTTAATTTAATTTAATATGTTTTATTCCAATCATGAAACCCATGTCGACACCAAGAAGGTGCACATCAAAATGTCTATAATTTAATTGAATTTGACAACATCTATCGTAAGCAGCAAATAAAAATTATCATGCATAATAAATATTCATCCAATAATCATCGACCACTTTCAATATATATAAATTGAAAAGTCAATATTGTTAGAGTAATTTAGCAATTGCTCTTTAGTGCTTAAGTTTCACTTAGGCAGTTTCAGTTAGTCTTAGGAAAGTTTCTATTTCCTAGCAGTTGCCCTTTTAGGGTTTCGACATCCTTTATAAGGA
>MU222974.1:928267-953568 GCA_018584345.1 Thuja plicata
GCAGTTGCCCTTTTAGGGTTTCGACATCCTTTATAAGGATTGTCTTCTTTGTATTTCATAAGGAGTTGTAAATCATTTCATTGTTGATAATATAGAAATCATTTCTGTCAACATGCATTTGCAGTCTTTGGCCTATCGGCCGCCTTAGCTCTTTCTCTCTTTCTGTCTTCTTCATTCTCGTAGCAGCTTTGCATGCAGGTGATCTTGGTTGCATTGCGTATCAGCAATCTCAACAAATATTGATAAGATCATCATATATAACTAAAACAATTGAAAGTCCAATATGTCAGTAGATCAAAAACATATCTAAATGATACATGTCCAATATTCGAGATAAGACAAAATGATACATATCCAATAGTCAACATAAGTCAAAATGATACATGGGAAACATAAGGGTTTTTAGCAAATCAAGATCAAGGTCCACCCTCAGCGCGAGCAGTGTCATTTTCATATCCTTCAAGTGTAGGGGCAAAGCCAAAGCTAGCAAGATTTTTTCCACCATTAATAGCACTTTTAGTTATATACTATTAGGATCCAAATGCATATGCATATTCGGTTCCATTCATTAGGATTCCAGTGTCAGTGGAAGCAACGCTGCTTCCTACCCCAGTCAATTAAATTTACCTTGATGACCCAGAAACACAAATAGGAACCCCCACACCAGAGGCAAATGCTTGTCCAAATCCATTTACAAATGATAAGTAAAAATGATAAATTATATAACTAAAAATGATACAAGTCAAGATGATACACGTCCATCATCATGATCGTCATCATCATCATTAGAATCAGTATCTACACCATCATAATCATCTTATGTCCTGTGATCTAGATCAGAACCAATATATTCTGGATTTGTATCTTGAGGATCATCTTCATCTTGTGGAAGACTTGAGTTCTGTCCAAAAACAAAATTGTTTTAATGTAAAGTTATTTTTATTTAAGGTAATAAAATATTTTTGTGTTAAATATCTAATATTCCAACATATGAAACAAAACCATAATCATATTAAATGAATCAGCAACTAAACTAGAATAAAATAGATAACAGAAATGTAGTTCTTAGCAAACAAATAGGAAGTTACTTTGTTCTTCCTTGGTTGTAGGAACAATCACAAAATAGAGTTCCAGTGGCTGCAGAAACACTCACAGAATAGAGTTCCAAAGACTGCAGGAACAGTCATAGAACAAAGTTCATGTTGAGCCACAAAATTATAGGTCATTTTTGTTGTTATCTCACATCATGTCTTAATGTTGACTTGTCTCTCAAGAGGAGACAACAAAAAAACCATACCAATTTCCATTCCACTTAGCACTAAATCTACTTAAGAGTATTTTTTTAGGTGAAACTCATACATTTTTTTAAATAAAATAAAATCAATTTATCCAATCCTTGTATCTGTCAAAACACTCAAAAACAGATTCACAAGGAAAAAAATCTATGTTGTTTAAAATACCATAGGGAAAATAAAAGAAAAAGAAATCTTTAAAATTTGCAAATGCTCAAAAACACTTCCATTGTTGAATTTGATAGTTAATTTACAATGGCTTAATAGGGTTTTAGGATTTTGAGATTTGTTAAAGTTGAAATAAATGAAGATTGAATGCCCGTGAATGGGCTTGGTTGGGTTAATCAATGTTTATGGTGTCATATCCAGTTATGTGGAGACTGTGGACAAAACCAAATGATGGGTGGTGGAAAACGAACTTCAATGGGGCTTCAAAGGGAAATCTTGGCCCATCAGGTGTAGGATTTATTATTCGAGACTGGACAAGTAACACTATAGCTTTAGGTGGTAAGAGGCTAGAAGATGGAACTAACAATGTGGCAGAAGCAGAAGCAACATTGGTGGCAATCGAAGTGGCAAGAAGTTTAGGGGCATCGAAACTGCACCTTGAAGGGGATTCCCAAATTATTATTCATGCAATTATCAAAGGTGCATTGGAACCTTGAAATTTTAAGAACTATGTAGATCTTATTGGTGTTGAATTAGCTTTTGTGAATGACTTTAGAATTTTTCATGTGAAATGAAGCATACACCCTATCGAATTGGCTCTATCATTTGTAAGTAAAGGGGAAATTCAAATTGAAACTTTAGAAATTTAAAACTATAAAATAGTTAACTCTTAAAAATTAAACAATAAAGGAAATTTATAGAAGGTGGCAGACTGGATGGCGACACTGTACGGGTGCAGTAAATTAATTTTGGTGGGACGGCCGAAATGATAGTGAGTTTAATGAGAGGACATGGCATTTATTATGGGAGATGTCCCAACACTTTGATAAATTACCCCAAAGTTGCTCATAATTATCAATGCAGGTAAAGTGGTCTAGTTCTATGGTTTGAAGATGGAAACGTCGTTCACCTTTACTGCAGCAACACAACAAAATCTATTTTACGGTCGATGTCGAAGGGGAGATTAAAAGGCATGTTCTTGTTTACTGATCCCAAGCGGGATGATTTTGTGTCACTGATTCTAGGGGGCATATTTAACCAAATTAAAAATAGACATAAGACGAATATAGATGTGTAATCCAAGATCATGGCATGGGGTGTACAATTAGGAGAGCTAGTGGAGAATGTTCAGACGATAATTCGGGTCATTGTGCCTGTAGAATTCCTTGGAGGTTTGGATTCCATTATTGAAAAATGTGTTTCTAGACTAGGCATGAATTTTGGTGAGGACTCAATGAATGTTGAGATGGTGGAAGACACCAAAATTTCCCCTTTCATCTAGATTTTTGATGAGAAGAAGTGTATAGACCACTTTAAAGAACCTCGCAGGGAGTGAATGACTCTTAAATTGGTGTTAGAAATAAGGCAATTGGATGAAGAGATTGAACAAATGAAGCACAATGTTGGGATGGCAGAGGTCTCCCTAAGGAGATGTTCGACGAGGCTGGAGGCAAGGCAATGTAAGGCAGTTGAGGTCCCTTGAGGAGACACTCAACGAGGCTGGAGGCAAGGCGATGCAAGGCAATTGAGGTCCCCCTGAGGAGACTCTTGTTGAGGCTAGAAGTGAAGCAATTGAAGGCAGTTCATGGAGCATGAGCTAACAAGCTAGAGCCCAGGTGCTCTTTATCTTTTTTTTTGCCATTTTTTAATTGGTTTTTTAACTATAATTATGCCATTAAAACTATAATGATCATGGTTTACAAGGGTGATGGTTATAAACCTTGAAATTTGTTTGTTGATAGTATGTTACAAACTCTGTAATTAGTGAGGAAACGGTGGTGTAGAGTTAGGGTTATAGTCTACAAATGTGGTTTTGAATAATTTTTAGCAGATAGGGGTGGTTCGGTGGTTGTAATTGGGTTTTTTGTGGGATGTTAGAACTTTTACTTTTATGTAAACCTACTTAAATTTTATTTATAAAACTATCAATTTGTTCCCAAGAAAATATAGTCGATTGTGTCACTGATATACTGTTTAATTGAAACTATTAATCTAGAACTATTTATGACTTTATAATTTTTTGTAATTTTATGAAATATTGTTCATGGATGCCTGCACAATGGGCATTAAAGGACTTGCATTCTTTTTTCTTTCGGTTTTTATGAAGAAGATTGATTTTGAAAGAGTCAATTTTTATGAAATTATTGAATGTTGCCTGGGCAGATGGCTTCAGAAGTAATTTGTTTTAGTTTTATTGATGACTGTGATGATTTCTTGCGTCTTCATGATGATTAGAGGGTAAAATGTATTCCAGTTGCAAGCCTGTGAGGAAGAATGAAATATTATAGTGACGCCTTGTCGTAGCCTCACAATTTGTTTTGTGGGACCCAGTTTTGGCCCGCAGGGAAGTGAGTATGTTGTGTAGCATGCATTTGATGGGCTAAGACAATGGTATGGATGCATGTCACAGTTTAAATTTTAGTTAAGGTGGATAGGTTGCAAGGATCCAACAAAGAAAAGGTAACTCATGATGAGTTAGTCACAGCCTCACGATAATTTTTTAAGACAGTTATTTAAGCTCGCGGTTGTGCAAGGTGGTGACACCTGTCTAGGGAAATGTTGAAGGGAGTGTGTACAATTAAAACTATGTTGAGTATTACATGGTCAAATATAGGTCGATCCATTGTCTAATTTCCACATGTGCTACCATGTGAGCCAAGATTTCCATACAATACAATTCAAGACTTTTTGACTACATTTTGGGGACCGTTTTGGGGATTGCAGAGTGATGGCAGATGGTTTCACATCAGAAGTGAAATCTGAAGGATGTTGCATTTTCTCTAGAAATACGGTGCAGATTAGATAATTATTACGACTTATCTTCATTCCTTTAAAGACATTGTGATAACCAAGAATGTCCTCTTGAAAAGATTTCATAGTTATGAACTTCACTACAAAGATTGCTTGAATTAGCAAGTTGTGGCAGTCGATTAAAACCTAGAGTAATGTTATTTATAGCTAACTATGGATGATATTGTGTGCATTCATTGTAGTTTTTTCCATGTGGTTAGATGGATTTTTGTGTGTTCGTGGTGGTGATAGTGAGAATTGGCATGAGTGGCATTATCTATTGCATGAGGTTGAGACAGGGGAAGGCCTTGTTGCAAGAAGTATATAAGGATCATGAGTTGATGTTGCAATTTTTGGCTGAAGGGATTTCTTAAATCCCAAGGGTGGCTATAGGGATTTATTAACCTAATTTTCCCTTTGTCTGTGCTTATTTCCAAGTTGTGAGAGCTTTCTAGGGTTTATTAGGAGTTTATTCCCTTAATTCTATCACTCTGCTTCTCCCTCCATGTAGGGATACAAATTGGGTAATGGTTGCATGACCTAGAGATGTGGAATTGTCTAAGCTTGGTTCTCTTTGGGATCTATTTTCATGGGTCTCTTCTAAGAGAGGAGATGGTGAGAATCTTGCAAGTTTCCCCACCCTCTATCCAAATTTGTGTCCTTCCCCAACCCTATATACAAATTCACCACAGTGTGGTAGGGGCATGGCTCACGGGACACAACGGATGAAATGGGACACTATGTACTCAAATTTTTCTATTATGAGGCCATTTTTCAGTTGCAGGTGGGTGGCAAAAGGTATAGCAGAGAAAAAATTTAGTTAGATAACGGATGACTAAGAAAATCATATCTTGAAGAAGGGACATGTGGTGGGAGATGAGAAAGTTGTCTATTTCTCTTCTTCTCTATTGATTCTTCTTTCTTCTCTTTTATTTTGTTCTCCAAATCTTTTGAATTCTATGGAAGCAGGCAGAAAGTTGTAAAATTGTAAAGTGTCAAGAGTCAAGGTTCAAATAAGTAGCTAGGAATTTCTGAAGTGTAATATCTCTCATGTCTTGAAATGGAATTTCATAGATGAGTTATGCCATACGACCGTCTCCAATTTGAAGTGTAAAATTTCTTTAAGTTGAAATAATCAAGGATTATTCATACTTTGCAGATACCTTTGATGTCATGTATTCCATTTATTGTTGCGTTGTATTCCAGGAGTAGTGTAATTGTTTTAATAAATGAAATGAGAAATTATGTCTTCAAATGGATTATTAAGAATGGTAATGTGATGTTCATATATTGGTTATCTTGTCTTCAGTAGGTGATAACGTTCTCTTAAGATCTTCAAGACATGTTTGAGATGTTATAGTGAGAAATGCTTGATATATTTGACTCTATTGCCTTTATTTTTGCACTGGTCGAGCTTATAGATGTTTCAATTTAGTCTCGTAAAGTCAAAAGTGAAATACCTTTGATTTTATGTTGAGTAATGGTAGGAGTAATATAGAAGATATAGGGATTATTGGCAAGATTGCATGGATTTACTGTCAGGGTCAACAAATGCTTTATCTACCAATGAACATGAGTGGAAAGATGAGTGTCATATATGTAGGAATCCTAGCACTCCATTAGGATGGGCTATGTTTTATTATTTCTTCGATAATAAAGGCCCTCCCATTTCAAAACATTGGGACTTGAATTTGGCCAAGTTTAAATTACTCGACGTTTTTGTTGATTTAGACATTTTTGTTGATTTAGAATTCTTAAGAGAATTGTCTTGTAAATACTGCTCGTCGACTAAGGTTATTGGAAGAGAAAACCGGAGAGCCTTAGTGATAATTGATAGTAGTTTGACTGAAGCCTTTGGTATCACAGGTGCTAACTGTACTGAGATTGACTTTGATAGGGAAAATAGTAATCATGAGGCTCACAAATGGGTTCTTCATAATGTGAAAGAACTTTTTGACCTAAATGATTTTGAATAGTACTTTGTGTATAATAGTGTTGTGATAAATTATTTTCATTCTTAGAGGAAGTTTCAACCTATGGATGGGATTGTTCATTAAAATCATAGCATAAGGGTGTCCATTACCTAAAGTCTTTGAATTATCTACCTTGTGTGTCTGCATGATGTTACGTATTAAGGGTTTATTTATTATACAAACTTATGTCATAGGAATACCCTCCAAAGCTCGTCAAGCTCAAAGTGAATAATGTTGTTCATGCCTCCTTGAGTTGGTTTTTCTTGTCCTATAAGGAAAATTTCCAACTGTTCCAATGGCTGCAGGAATAGTCATGGAATGGAGTTCTAATGGCTACAGTATTAGTCACAAAATGGAGTTCCAATGACTGCATGAACAATCATAGAATAGAGTTCCAATGGCTGCAGGAACAATCAACTGCTAAAACTAAAACTAATTACTGAACATAAAAGTAACTAACAAAAAGGAGTGCAATTCTCACTAAGTGGGCCCCCTTGGATGAGTGTTCCAAAATCTTAACTCAGATGCAAAAAATTAAAGTATCATTCTATTTATAGAGATGAATTCTAATAGTTATAGGAAAAGTCACAGAAGAGAGTTCCAATGGTTGTAGGAACAGTCACAAAACATAGTTCCAATGGTTGTAAGAACAAACATCTGCTAAAATTAAAACTAATTACTAAACATAAAAGGAACTAAAAAAAATGAGTGGAATTCTCACCAAGTGGTCCCCCTTGGATGAGTCTTCCCAAATCTTTACTTAGACATCCATAAAACTAAAGTATCATTCTATTCATCAAAGTGTTGTTACAACATGACAGTAGTATGATTACTTTAGCATACACAAGACAATTGTGTATCCATAACTACTTTAGAATAACATTCATTTAATCACATGTAAGAATAATATAGATAGATTACATAACATCTTGATATCAACAACAAAAATATGGATAGGTTCATGCCCATAGCTAAATTATTTTAACAAAGCACCATGAATAGTATCAACAACTAGGTGTTAAACCCCATAATAATGATGATAGATATATAAGAAATCCTATAAAAAATGAGCCATTATTTGGGTTCATCACTCCCCCAAACCTAATGTATTTTTGTTCCTCCACCAGGTGGAATCTGATTCCTTTGTCTTTCATGCATCCTAAAATCATTGACTATTGTTTGTCCCTCACTTGTCACTCTTGGTTTCCAATAAAATCTATTTTTTAATCCAATCATTGCCACCTAAATTTTTTTGCTTGTTCATCATAGGAATGATGTTATTTGTAGGTTAGAATAGGCTACATAAAATTGGTGGCTAAAACATTAAAGGGATTCAATATTGTTTCTTTCTTCTCCCCAATCGAACATACTTTGGTGCCCTCCTCACAATGGCTACGTAAACATTCTGCAAGGAATGGGGTTCCACTTGCTTTAGGTCATCAGGTAACCCATTCCATATTTCTACCACATATCCCAATGTTTCCCCTCCTATAGTTGCAACCACCTGTTCAAATTCCTAAAAGGCTTCTTCTCTCCAACCTAGGATCTTTTGTTTGAATTCAGCTTTGTACCTAACATTGTACCAAGTATAGAAAATGTTTGCAGGGTCACCTGATTCTTCCCTTAAAGCTAAAGGGGAATGGATATCCTTGGCTCTATATTATATGAATAATATCCACCAACTATTTTCATTTTGAATCCAAAACATTAGTAGCCTTAAATGAATATCTCTGATATACATTAACGGATTCTACTTATGATCATTAGGAACAAAATAGTTGTGCAAGTATAATTTACAAAGTAAGTTTTTAGTTTTTTGTTGGGGAAGAATGGTAAGCTTTGAATAAGTCTTCTAGAGTCTCTATAGAAGGGTTTAAACCAAATACCACTCTTGACAAATGAAAAATAAAGACTAAGCTCTTCGAGATACAATGCATATATCCTTGGGGGAGTTATACATTCTAGGATTTGTGGCACTAAGGTCATCACATTGTTTATCTTATCTTTTAATGCAACAATGTATGCATTCTCCCCTCAATATCCTTGTCTTTCTATGTAATCACTTCTTGCAGCCTATGATTCTCTTTATTCCATTCTTCTTCCTTATCCTTCATATCTTTCCATAAAGCTATGGCCATTGATACCCATGAGAAATTAGCGGGTCAGTGAATACCTACTTGGAATCATCTTTTTCTAGTTCTCCACCTGCCACTTGCTCAGCTGTAGCAGCGAGCCTTGCTAATCCTAAATTATCTTGTTCCAGGATTCCTTCCATCGACAACCCCTCTTCATCCTAGGAAAATTCCCTTTCTCGAGATATATGTTCATCCCCCTCCTCAGATTCTTGTGTAGGCATCATTGCCCTATCCTACTGCTCAGATAAGGAGGTAAATTTGGGGCTTCCCTTGGGAGGTCTCCTATGGACTATCCTTTCTTCTTCATTAAGAGTGGCATGAATAGAGTCCAAGGATTCAATTTGGATGTGCACCCTAGGTGCGATAAATTTTGCAATTTTTACTATGTTTACCCCCGAGCCTACGACTCCTCCTCTAGGGTGTTGTCTCCGTAGTTTTTGATGTCTTAGACTTTTTAGTAGGATTTTCGCTATGCTTAGTAGCTGCAGGAGGTTCTTCATCCCTAGTTTTTCATTTTCTAGGGCTAGGGATTTCTTTTACAAATTTATGCATTTTACCCTTTCCCTTTTCATCCTTAGTCTTTTTTATTTTTCATTTTTCCCTTGCTACTATTTCCCTAGTGTGAACTATCGATTTAGAGGAAATATCCTCATTAGGGTCTAAAGAGGAACTATTTACATCTTTGTGCAAAGACTCTATTGAACTCATTTTGGCTATAGGAGGTTTTGTGCTAGGAACCACCCTATAAGTTGAAGCCCCAGGGGTGAATTTTTTAAGTGATGCCTCCTAACTAACCCTACGGGTCAATGGTTGACCTCTAAGACGCACATTCACCGCTCTAAACTATTTAACTTTCAAAAAATAATTCCATGGTATCTAAGACACATCTTGTAAAGACCTTTCAACAAGAAATTTAATTAAACAGTGATAAGAAATAGATTTTTGCTTGAATTTCTGCATCTCAGCAGCCATGATTGCCAGCATGTTATTTAGCACATTGGGGACATTTATTCTCCTTCCACATTGCATGTCGCTCAAAATCTTGAAGAGTATAGAGTGTAGAATTGACTGTCGACCCTCACAGGTAATGTATCTAATAGTATAAACCGCAACATGTGGCCATTTAACTGGTAAAGAAAGCCTCCTTGTTCCTTGTTTATCTACTTCAAGTGGACGATCCCCAGGTATGATAAGTCTTCTCTAGCTATTCTGGTGTCTTTATTTTTTAGGGTAGGGTTCTCCTACAGTAGGCAACCCTGCAACTTCAACAATCTTCTCCTTCATGGAAGTAACCTTCAAACCCTTCGCCATTGCCTCACCATTGTCTTATGTCTAAGAAAATTCCATAGAAATTTCATTATTGAATCGATTCAACTTCAAAAAGTAGTCTAACCAGCCATATTTCCTGAATTTTGGCTCATAGAGTGTGTCCTACAGGATTACTTCATGAGCTGTAGGTTCACTTCTCACCGGTGGACCTCCCATGTTTCTAATCACTCACTTCAAAACCTCTTAGCTCTGCAATTCATTAGCTCCAAACTCACCTATCTCTTTAACCCATTTTTAGAACACAGGTATGTACAATGATGCCTATATGACATGTGGGCACACACTCCCCCATATATACGAAAGCATGTGTCCACACATCCCTACCTACGGGGAAACTAGAAAGCATCCACATATTGTGTTACTTTTTTCAAGTCTATTTGAATATTTTATTTACACTGGAACATGGTGCATTCTGGTTGCACCATAGACGACGTCATGTCAGAGCATTAGAAATCAACATTAAAATTAATTAATAAATGCATCTAAAGTAATGAATACATAAAAAGTTTCATGCTCATACCTGGTGTGACATTCGACCTACTATTTGTAAAGCTTGAGTAATCAAGAAGAAAACCATTGGAGGAGATCTCAATGTTGCCTAATTAAGTACTTGACATCAAAAGATGTGAGATATTTCCTAATCTATTTTAAGTATACTATATTTTTGGCACAAGTATATGAGGAAAAATCTGCAAGTTTAGAAAATGGATGCCACCATTCAACATTCTAAGGAATGTGAACTATATTTCTAAGGGGGTAAGGCTATAAATAGTACTAACAGGTTCAAATATTTTCAATAGGCTAGTTTTCCTTTAATTGGGGAGTTTGAGGATGGAGTTTGTAGATGAGATAAGTGTTTTATGGTATAAGACAACATGGTTTAATAGAATTCCATTACAGGAAACATATAAAGATCAAAAAATGAAGCGACATGATGTTGATTTGTAGTTAAAGGGATATTAGAAGGGTTGTTGGTAGTTAAAGGGATATTATAATGCTTTAGTGCAACTATAGACATTTTTCAGTAGTTTGTAAATCAATCCAATCTATAAGGCTACTGCTATGATTACCTTGAATTGGGGTGATATAGATTGGGCTATAGGTGTAGGTATTGAAGAGGTGGTGTTGGAGTAGAAATGGGAAATCTTGTCAGATGCATTCTCCCATTTTCAGCTTCAATAAATACCCATGGTCGATATTGGCACAACTCTCTTGCCTGGATAATTAACTAAAAGCACTGGCTTTGTCACCATAGCTCCCTTGTATACCGTCCAAGATTTTTAACTTTAGGATAATACAGGTGGTAAAAAACTATGTTAGGATACAAATTAATGGCAGTAGAATCAAGTAGTTGTTAGTGGCTTGAAGCTTGTTGCATTCCTTAAATATAAAAGAAATTCCAAGGTCATAAAAAAGGGGGTTTTATTTCTGGAAATTCTCTTTAGCTTGTAACTAGGATATAGTATCAGGTTGTTGGAGGTGAATGTAATTCTGAGATAGTGTAATCTCATGAGCAGTGTTAATGGTTTTGTGCAATTATAAATTCTAATGTCATAAATTTGTCTCCAGCTTTACTTACTTTTAATCATATCAATTCAATACATTAAAGATGGTCGAATTTTCCTCTGCAATTTTCTTGTGGGTGTGTTATTGTTTCATGGGTCTCTCTCAAGGAGAGAGTTAAATTTATTTGTGCAGATAATAATGTTTATTTTGTGTGAAATGGATTTTTGAAGTATAACTTTATGATAACATGAGTGCGCTTATTAATGTCAAGCATTAATATCTTCAAAACCCACTGGTTAAGTTTCATTTGTTCATAGGATATTTATCATGGCTTTACTTTCACTTTGTAGCCTAAGATTGGGCACTGGACTGTTGAGAGCCATGGAGGGTTTTTAGATTTAAAACCACTTGAATCAAATCTATTATTCCTTTCTATTCTTTTATTTTCTGTTTAATTTATTTGTGTACTTGTATCTCTACAGTCCTTAGAAAAATGTGGAGCATGCATTTAAAAGTACCCATAAAACACTCCTATATGATTTTGAGTAGGAGATATATAATTTATGTGTTATCAGTATTGTTTAAATAAAATGGGATTACTTATTCAAGTGATGAAATAAAATCCCCATCTACATAAAATATTAGAATTATCCACATTTAAAGGTTTGTAGTTGGCCATTAGAATGAATATATCATATGTACAGACTTAGAATAAGGAATACCCTCGTGAGTCTTGTGGAGCTTGAAGTGAAGAAGGTTGTCCAAGATCCTTCCAAAATAATCCGCAACACACTAATCATTTACACCTTTTCTAACATTTTGAAAACTAAAAATATAGTGGTGTCATCTTCTTTTTCTATCAGTCCTTGATCATCTTAAATCCTCAATTACAAGAAATTGCTATGATACAATTCATGTGAGACCTATGTATTCCAGTACCACTAATACATAACTGCAACCCCATACCAAAAAGGCATAAGACCAATATCCAATGTAGCCTACTTTTTCAAATAAACCAGATAAACATTAACTTCTAGGAACACTAAATGGTACCCTTCCATCAGCCTCATGGGTTTAGTAAAAAACATAGTGGCCCTACCTAGTAGGTTATTTGGGGAGAAGGATGCTTCTTGTTTTTTAGAATCCTTGGTGTTTTACCAAGGTCACATAAGGTCCTAAGACCATTTACAATCAGTTCACATATTTTTGTAAGGCAATTGATACCATTTAATTCATGTAGACCTATAAGGTCCTAATTGAGTCAAACATGGTCAAACCACTCAAAGTGCATTCAATATAAGTGGAAATGATGTAATTTGAATCATATTTCCCATTGTATCATATATTAGGGATATACATCAAGTTTTGATTTAGTTTGTTAAGTAGGGCAAAAAGTTGCAAACGTTGCATTGACAACTTTTGAAACTTTCTACTACAAAAGTGCAATTTTCAAATCCCAATGGTCACCCATTCAAAAATTAGTAGGGGACCCTTTGGTATGGACTAATTCATGTTTATAAGGCCTCTTTTGGTCAATGCATTATTTTTTGTTAATATTTGAAGAATTTGAATACAAATGTTTCTATGTTTCCCTACTTCAAAGTGGGGAGAACTAGTTTTATATGCAATTGGTTTGAACATTTTATTAAAGTTTGGAAGATTTATCGCCATTTTTCTCAAGGTGGATCTGAAACTCTCACCAAAAGGGTTTTAATGTTAAATTCTTGTAAGGCTCCATTCCACCATAGGAAAAATCTAAATCCTGGTGCAATTGTAGTGCTTAGGGTTCCTTTGAAGATGCATTTGGTTGTTGAGCAAGAGATGGAGTTGAGAGAGAGAGAATGGAAGCCCTAATCCTGGCATTTTCTATGTGACAGGATTGTTTCTACAATTGTGAATTCAAATATGGAGTCAGACAAGTTTGAGTGGTTTAAGTGCCTCAAACCTATCAAATCTTTGTTTTGGTGTTGAATGTCATTTGTTTGTCGTATTGGTCAAGGAATTGAGAGTTTGTTGAGTTTGTTATTGTGTCCTTGTCTTCCAGTCCTCTGCATCAGAAATGGAATGGCATAAGAAGGAAATTAAGCACTTGAAACATCAAATGAAATAGTACAAGGATGCAAGGTATGACATAGGTGATTTCATAAAATAATGGGACAATTGAGTGAGATATATGACCAACATAGAAGCACTTTAGTTCGCATTGTACACATCAATAAACAATTCAACAGAAGAAATAAAAATTGACATATTAACACAATAATATCCATCTAAATTATTTAAATTCAACTATTGATACCTCTCTCTCCATCCAAATTACAAAATCGGTCCACTTTTTTCTTTGTAACATTTCCTTTTCAAATGATGTTGGATGTCGGCCATATTTTTGCTCCTGTCAAAACATGGCACATGGACTAGTTAAACCAATTAATATGCAATCATTTACTTTTTCCTAGGAAATTAAAAAAATATCATTTAACACATTAAATATACTTACAAATGTATAGGTGAAGGCTTGTAAACCTTTCTGGTCACTGTGATGTGTGACACAAAGTTTGGCAAGCCTAGCCTTGGAGGCCTTATCTTGAAACGTATACTAATTCAATTTAACTCTGCAAAATAAAATTGAAGAATTGTTTGATAAATTTGGTATAATCTTAAGAGAAAATTCAAATACCTATGTACTCTCTTCACCCGACTTCCTCTGTACCTCAGTCTACTCATATGCTTTTACAAGCTCTTTCCATACTTTCACACTTACATAAATTGGCCTTTTTTCTACCCTTATCTCGGGAGGGATTTTTTTTATCTTCTTTGTTTGGTTGCACCGAAATCGCTTATAGTTTTTAGACATTTGTAGATTTATCTTCTTTACAGACCAACCTATGCCAAATTCAGCCTCCAAGCTGAGAATAACTACTTTTTGCAGGTGCATGAGTTTCTTTGAGAATGGAAAATGTAGATGGTCTTTGAACCATTGAGGCATGCTTCTTTCAACCTATTCACAAACATTTTCCACCATATTTCATTCGGACTTCCCCTGAAACCACATTGTATTTTATCTTGGTATTGTAGCTACCAATCCAAGAAGTGCATTGTGTGGTGGAAGAAGTATGTGTCCCATGAGTGGCTGCAACAATCGAAGTCTTATTCCCTATTCCACATTCCTAGATTTTATTGTTATTGAATTCCTCCTTAATCTTATAGTGATTGCAGAAGTGAGTAGGGAATCAATTGATTCCCTTTGACATGCTTCAGAGTCATTACTAGATCATTTTTCAAAGTATCTGGCAAGCATTCCGAAATCAATACCATCTAATTTGTTTACTATGTTTATGCCCAATATGGTTGCCAATGCCTCTTTTTCTTTGTCAGTATCATGTCCCTATATATATATAATAAATAAATTTCTTCTTTTAGATTTAGAAATAAAAAACTAAAAATCAAAGAAACAATGAAAACATTTGCAAATATATAAATTGAAAATGTATTACCTCATTGTGGAAAAAGTCTTCTTTGTTCCCTCTATTGCATGACATTTTCAGGCAACCTAGGGGAAGTTCTATCTAAATATATTTATATGGATTCAAATTGAACCAAGAGGCAAAACATGTTTTCACGTTTAAAGCAAAATTAGGGGTTTGATTTCTATCCATCTATCCTCTATTAGGAGTAGGTAATACTGAGAGGGGGGGTGAATCAATATTACAAAACTTTAAATTCAAACATAATAATTTCCAACTTAACCATGCAATTACTAAAATTATAAAACATACACATAAAGTAATTAACTCATAACACCATGATTTGTTCATGAGGAAACCCTGGCCAAGGTAAAACCCCGATGCGGATAATACCCACAAATAATACACTAAGAGTATAGCATCCATGTTAGGAGACCTATCCCTATTAGGAGATGAATATTAAATTTAGTACATATACCTGTTAAAGGATAAAAACCCTTTTAGGGGCAGAACAAGGAGCTCACTACTCTTACAATCAAAAACTGTCTTTACAAAAAGATTTCTCAATTAATGAACTAAAAAAGCATCATTAATTATTAGATAGTTTCAATTATGGCTCACAATATCCTTATCTAGTTCTAACATCACCATGCATATACGCACTCCATCTACATCTTTACATCTCAAAACATCTTCATATATACTCGATCTCATAATCAGTCGGCTCAAAAATATATCACAAAATGTGACCATTACTTTATCAAATAATAAAAACATATTCAGAGATCATATATTAATAAAAATAGGGTAGCACCCAATCCAAATCCAAATTAGCACTTCTGGATTCCATATTATATTGTCTTAATCATTGCGACCATTCAACTTCCCTATTACACTGATGTGTTATCTTCGCATAACTTCAACAGACTGTAACTCTCTAAAATCAACTCCAAAATATAAGAGAACTTATCTTGAGGTCTACTATATCCCAAAATATCTTCCAATAAGATCGCATGACTTAGTTTTCCACATACTATGCTCGCTGACCAAAACTGTACAACTGTACCCTGTCAACTGCTTCCAAAACTTAGTCATTTTGCAAAATTGAATATCCAAAACTAGATTGCACATCAAGAAACCACACCAATGAGTAGTGTTTCCATAAATGAAAACCTTTATGAAATTCTAATTAGGCCACTTTCCAACAATCTCCCCCTTTGACATTGATGGCAACACTTAGTGAAAAATGACTAAGTTCTCAATGCCAAACTATTAACTTACTAAGTGCATATTTTTCATACATATTACTCCCCCTCTGACACCAATGGAAAAGGTGTAACTATATGCATACCAAAATTGTAGGACTGGCTCATCATAAATTCATACCATGTGAAGTACATCTTGAAAATAAGTTTCCAAGATCTTCGCCTCAGTTATCCACGTCTTTACCAAAATCTGACAAACATGGATCAGGTCATTTAGAGAATAATATAAGATCTCAAACTTCCTTCAATTCAGTGGGTATGTTATCAACAAGTGCCTTCTCTTATGTCTCCATATCATAAAGATGTTTCTCCAGAATTGATAGTTTTGGAGTGATTATACTCTTTAACACACCAAATCTTCCTATTACTCTCCCTTTCTCTATTTCAAGCACACTAATTTTGTCCAATAGTCTGGACACTTCCTTATCCAACTCTGCAATATTTTGTGAGGAAGACTCACAATGGTGTACTAATGTATCTAGGGTCTTTCTACCATTGTCAATGATATTTTCAATGCTCTTTAGGTGCTTGAGAGGATTTATACAATAGTTGTATAGTTTCCTTCCATAAGAAATACAAGACTTTGCTTCAGTATGCCTAAGTCCCATGTGATTGAGTTACATACCTCATCAAGCCTCTTCACCAAATATGTTTTTTCAGCTCCAACTGTTGCGACCTTCTCCAAAGACTCAAAGTGAACATCAAGTTCATCAAGTACTTTGTTCAGGTTGTCCATTGTATCCTTTCCTTGGAAAGTGAAAGGTAGGGGTAGGAGTTTGTTGATACTATCAATTACTCTTTCCAGTACCTTTGAATTATTTTTAGATTTTTGTTCAGATCTCTCCCTAGCCTTAGCAAAGGCTATGTATGATAATTTCATTAATTCATCTTCATCCATACCTTCAAAATTTGTGCCCAGAGGTTTTTCACCACTTTCTAACAATAAAGCTGAAGAAACAAATACATGTGTTTCTTGTTTAACTTTAAATTTATTTTCATATTCCTTCACTACCTCAATTGTACTTGCCCTTTGTTCTTCTTTAGAAGCCTCTTCCTTAGTTAGATTGACTGCACTCTGTTCACTAAATATGTCTACCTCAGTCACAGTATCCACATTCCCTTGAAAAGGGTCACTTACATCCTACAAAGTGTCCAAAGACATAGCCACACCAGAAACAAAGAAATCTGGTTTCTTTATTATACTAAATAAATGATTGACATCCTCTGCATCCTTAGATGTGTCAATGTTTACTTCTACGACCTTATAAGATTCTCCTCTTAGAATAGTTTTAGGATTAGTATCCTTATGCTTAGGAGGTGAAGGTTTTTCAAGCTCAACTTCCAATAGGACTTTGTCAATAGCCTTCTGAGTTTCCTCTATAAATTCATCTTACTTTCTCCCCATAATTCTTATTAATATAGATTTTACTCTTAGTAGGGTCTTTATGGCTTTCATTATTATCTCATGCTCATTAAAAGAAATAACATGTAGAATGTCTTCAATTGCTTTCATCCTTATCTTCTCCTCCTCTTTGAGTGCCAACTACTTTCTTACCTCAAATTTTTCATATAGATCCTTTAGAATACTTCCCTCTATCTCAAGTAAATTCTTTTTGAAAACAAGCATATGATTAATGAAAATGTATTCAATCAGAATTTGTTTATTTGCATCATACCTTTCATATTATCTAGGCAATTATTTTAGATTTCCTTGTTCCATAACTATCTTTTCTAGCATTTCCAAATATGATTTCCAAAGTTGTCTTTTGACTGGTTTATCTTGTACTTTTTATGTTTTCTCTTTTGTTACCTTTTCTTCTTCTTTTAGCACTTCAGTCATCTACTTCTTAGGTGGTGAATTGTGTTTGGGGGACCTTTTCCTCTTCACAGGGATCTCTATTGTTTTCTATGTCTGTGATGTCTTATTGGGTGGTGTAGAGATAGTATTAGGTACATCAACCACAGTAGGAAGTGGAATAGTGACCTTTATAGTTTCTAGAGGAGGAAGAGTTGTAGGATGCTCACCAATCTAGAAACACCTTTTGTCATCCTTTTCCTTACCTCTTTCATCCCATCTTTAGAAATTCCTGCCTTTACTGCTAGTTTGTCCACAACATTCTCCACTTTTCTTTTCCTTATTGTCCTGGTCTATTCCTCTTTTATCTTAGCTTAGTTTTCTTCATAGGTTCCCCATCTCTCTTCGGAAGGATCAATCTCATAAGATAATATATGCTCAACCTGCATTGTAAGCACTTCTGAACTGATCTCATACCCCATCGGCTAACACCACTTCTTCCTTGGTTCAACTGTCTCAAAGAAAACACAATCAATTTCAACCATGAAACAAATTGTATCCTTGTATTTTCAACCAATGCTTCAAGGATTCTTACCCTCTCCTTCATTTTCATCTGTAGAATTTTGATCATAGCAAACAATTCTTCATCTACCCAAGCACTATTGTGTCTTTTATAGCTATTAGAAACTTGAATACCAGTAGGTTCATTGTCTTTCCATACTCTAGGGTGCGTTCGAGGGAATTTATGAACTATATGAATATAGATATGAATTATCAAAGACCCAAACCTAAATGCCTTAAACTTATCTTAGTTGATCTGCTTGACATTCTCTAGAAATTGTTGTCTAAGAACTTTTCATAGATTGTATTTCACATTATCTTTCACCATCTTATATGCCATCATAATGACTCCCATAGAAATTGAATTAATTTAGATTATATAGTGAATTTTATATCCTAAAATCATAGAAACTAATCTCATGTCTTACTGAAAGATGGCAGCTATTGTCGTTTCCCTCTTATCCCATCTAGAATTTGTTAGGGTTTCTACCTTTTTCTTCATGTTCTTCTCCACAATAGGGATAATGCCAAAATTGTTCAAATTAGTTATATCATGGATCAATTCATTGCAAATCTTCACAGTCTGCTCACCAATCCAGAGAAATTGATCATGAACTCTGCTCTATAAAATTTTGATCCACTCTTCTTCATCGAACTTGTAGACACCCAAAATTGACCAGGTGTCTTAGTATCATCAAATTCTACAAATCTCATCAAAATGCTTCAAAATGGATCAAAATTAATTAAATGGACATTTATCAATCAAAGTGGATTAAATCAAATTTAAATCAAGGGATTAATTAATCATGAAATCAAATAATTAAATACAAGCCTAAAAGGATTAATCAAATTATGCAATTGATTTTAATCAATTAATTGTATAGTTTAAATCAAAAATCAAAATGACCCTATTCCTTACATGGCTAAATTAATTAAATGATTGAATTAATTAAAATCCTAATATCTTTTCAACACAAATAAATGAGCCAATGAGAATTGAGAACACACTTGCACATGGATCACTCCAATTTTGCATCTCAACCTCTCATTTATCCTTTAAAATCTCATCCACTCATCTTGTCCCACCCTTTGAGGACAAAATTTAAATGGTCCCCTTATTTGAAACCATTTGAGAGATCAAACTCAACCAAGGATCAACCCGTGATCAATTCACTCTACCCCCTACCCTTGGGATTTTACTATAAATACAAGCATTTTTCAAGCATAAAGGATATCCTAGAAAATTCAAATGCAAAGCATCCTCATTATAGGAAATTTCATAGCATTTTGAGAAAATAGTGAGAGCATTTCATAGTAAATTGACAGATCTTATCATTTTATGAGAGCATTTGAGTTCATTTTGTATCAAAGTGAGAGAATTGAGAGCTAGATTAGGCATTTTATCATCAATTTCTCATTCTAGGAAGGTCACTAGTAGAGACTAAGGCCAAGAGCTCTACTTGCAAAGCATAGTTAGAGAACCATGAGATGTTATGGATTTTAAATACAATTCTTTAGATTAATTTGCTTATTTCTTTCCATAGAGTTGTACTTAATTGTCCTAATTTCATGAAGGTGTATTAAATCACACACAAATGGCACCCACCGTGGGGCTTTAGGCCTCATTTTCATCATTTTTATAAAGTTTTGTGTGTTTTTGGCTTCACTTTTGTGTCTATTTGCATAAAATAGGTAAAATGATGTGTATGAGCAATCTAATGACGCCTATGAACAATAAAATGATGTGTGCAGATTTTATTATATTTCTATCTTAAATTCTATCACTGCGTATGAGATAAAGTGTGACATGCAAGCCTGTAAAGTGTTGCCTATGAGCAATCTAATGACGCCTGTGAACTGTCAACTGCCGCGTGTGATTTGTATTTTGACACATTTTAAACTTTTTGTAACGCCTATGAAATTTAATTTACCGCCTGTGCATTTGTAAATACCGTGTGTTAAAGTTTAAGTTTCACTTTAAAAGTTTTAAATGTCGCTTACTAACAGATAAATGCCGCGTATTAGCTATTAAATGCCGCCTAGTGCTTTCTATTTTATTTTGCTGTCAAATCATTAAATTCTGATTTCTAATTCTCTGTCTGTGTTTTCCCCCAGATGAGCAAGCATAGGAAGGTATAGAAACCAGAACTTCGAGTTACAAGGCCTAGCAAAGAGGTAAGAGCATAAATTAAACATGCTAATAAAATTCATGCTTCCAATATTTTAGAAAATTTAAAGGAAGAAGAACATTTGTATGATCATTATATAAAAGTATTTTTTGCATACAAAAAGAAGCTCCCTACTCTTTAAATTGTTTTCTTGTTTTTGAGTTCTTTAAGTTTGATTTTGCAAAATTTTATCAAAAAGAGCTTAGGAGCATGTTGTCAAGTTTATTTTCAAGATTTTCTTCACTTTGTTGGTTGTGTTGACTAACTTGTTGGAGGAGTTAGAGTGGGAACGATCGCCACTAGGTGAGTAGCAAAAAAAGCAAAATCAATCAAAAATGTGCCTAGCCTTTGCTAGCTTCAAAAATGAGGTACTTATCTTAACAAGCTTTCATTGATTATATTGTGTCATTCCTTTTGAATCTAGTTTAATAGGAAAAACCCTATTATTGTCCAAATTGAACAAACATTAGGCATATGCTCTCCACTTTTCGAAGTGGATCAAAAAGCCAAATGTGTGAGTTCAATTTGGTAGAATGAAAGGGAAGGAATTAACCAAACATTTCCATTTTAAGAACCTCTTTGTCAAGGGGTTGAAAAAGAAAAAAAAGTGCTTGAAGTGTTGGAACAAAGGAAGACAATAGGGATATGCTCTTCACTCTTTGAGTGAATCAAACTCCCAAACTTGTTGAACTAAGTTCATTTTCCGCTTTCCATATATGCTAGATTAAATAGAACTTTAGAGGGCCTGCCTCCCAAGAATTCCTTTACGAAGGCGGTGAGAGGGAATGACCCAAAGTGGGAGACAATCGCTTTAGCCGTGATATCATCTAACCCACTATAAATAAATGCACTTTACCTTAATCAGAAAGTGACTAAGTTGTGTGCAAGGCATCCTCACTTCCTCGAGTAGTCCTTTGGGATTGCGCAAAATTGTACTTTTGTGTGTGTGGGAAGCCCGCAAGGGGGTAAAGGAACTTGACACGATTTAGAACAGAGGTGTTCATTAAAACCTGATTAAAATAGTAAGCCTACCTTTTAGAGACATTGTTAAAAGCCAAATTTTTTTGACTCTAGGTAGATTTCTTGGAATACTTTCTTGTGATATACTTGTGAAAACGACCGAGAACATACACTTTTAGTGTTGTTTTAAGGGACATGATGCAAATTTGATGTGTGTGTTGAGTTTGTATTTCATTTTCAAGCAAGAATCTTCTCTGACAGATTTGATCAAAGACATTAAACTTTTAAAACCTAAAAAAATTGAAAATTCAACTTTGATCTGTGAAGTGTCATGTATGATCATTTAAACGATGCCTACAGATAGTTTTGTGACGCGTAAACAACTGAAATAATGTCTGTCAGCTGTCAAAAACTGCGTAAGTCACTGGAAAGTGTCGCCTAGAAACAATTCAATAATGCCTATCAACAGGAAAATGCTACATACTAACTGCAGAGTGCCACTTACAAGAATTCCAGTCAATGTGTACTAACATAAAAGTGACACTTATACAACATGAAGTGACGCCCAAAAACAAAGAAGGGAAAATAGTGGATATTTCCCGAAGGTTTGAAAAAAAGATACCTGCATTTTTGGATACCCTTTTGGACATTTTACCTCTGTGTATATTCAACTTGATCATAATCCACCATTTTTGGACATTTCACAAAATCATCCAAGGATTGGTCATTTAAGTGAAGACAAAAGCCTAATATCTTTATACAATTTATGTTCATGCTGGCTTTTACATGATCTCATTATATCAAGTCTACCCTGCAACCCAACAAATCCTATCTAAGGTAGGAGTGTCCTTTTCTGAGTTATAACTTTACTTCTTCAAGACCCTTACAAGAACCTATAAAGGAGATGGAGCCAACAATGTCTTTTCCATTTGGTAACATGGACCCCGAACAAATCAATCATGTTAACAAAGATACGAACAACAATGGAGGAGGAAATGTTGATCCTAACAACCAAGGGTAAAACAACAATAACATGGGAGGAGGACACATTGACCCTAACAACCAAGGGTTAAACAACAACAATCTTGGAGGAGTAAATCTTGACCCTAACAACCATGGGTTAAACAATAATAATAACAATGGGGGAAACAATGACCCTAATGATGAAGAAGTAACCGACAAAAAGGTCAATGAAGCAATGCAAGGTCCTTTCTTCATGAAGCTCATGGAAAAAGTGTTGGAAAAAGACAAAGAAAAATACTTCCTAGACCTATCACAAACGGGTCTCAAACTTCCCCATGACTATGATGTAAATCAACTTAAGAAAAAAGAAGTTGAGGCTAATCCTATTGATATCATGAACAAAAAATTAAAACTCTTCCAAATGTAATTGGACATGATGAAATAAATTGGGGTTCCTAAACCCTTTTCTATCAAAGCCTTGTGTCCTTTTCCATTTGATAAGTCATTAATTATGGTTCCATTTCCAACTAATGTTGTCTTTCCTAAATACGAAAAGTATGAAGGAACAATTGATCCTCAAGATCACTTAAGGGAATTTTGCGCATTGATCCTAGAGTTCATCCATGATACAACTTACCTCATGAGGTTATTTCCTAGAAGTTTAGGAGGCATGGTCATGGAGATGTATTCAAAGTTACCCTCTGACATCCGAACCTTCAAAGAGTTGGCCTCCAAATTTGTGACTCATTATTCCTACAATATCAAACATGAGGTTACGATGATAAATTTATGTAATACCAAGCAACAAGAGGGAGAAGGATTCCTACTTTTCTTACAATGATGGAGAGAGGTATTTGTTAGATACCCTTGAAGTGTACCTGAAAAAGAGAAGATGGATATCTTTATTAATAGCTTGACTAATGAGATGAATTACTAGTTAAGACTACAATGTCCTAGGTCTTTCCAAGACCTAATTGAGAATGGGGTTACCACGGAAGAGGTATTGGTCAAAAGTGGAGAATTAAAGCTTTATAAAAAAAATAACAACAATACCTCCAATAACAACCAAAATAGAAATCCTCCTAACAATAACCAGTTTTGGATGAGGAATAATAATAAAGGAGTGGTGAATGAAGGAGTTGTAGAGGCTAAAAATTTGAAGGCCACCCCTTTCAATCTTACCAAAGGATTTTCTCAAGCTAATAATGTGACTCAAGAACCCAAGGTACCTTTCAACAACAACAATAACAATAATAACTTTGGGAACAATCAAGGGGTTAACAAACCTAAGCCTTTCTTTACACCAACTCCCAAAAGAACATTCACACCTTTGGGTGAACCTCTTGAGAAGGAATTAAGAACCCTTATTGCTAATAAGCTTATTGACTTACCTAGAGCTCAACCATATGAACCACAAATCAAACCTACATGGTGGAGTGAGTCTAGTCATTATGAATACCATAGAAATTGAGGACATAAGACAAATGATTGCATGCATTTGAGACACGTAGTGCAAGACCTAATTGACAATGGTGTGATAAAGGTAGAAGGCCCTCAAAACAACGAATATCACATGACCTTTAAGACTCCTTTTTACAAACATGAAAAAGGTGAATCTTCCAACTCAAACAATGGAGATAACAATGGCAACAATTTGAGAAGCAACAACAATGTAAAATTTTCCCATACCTATGACAATACTATTAATGCCCTATTCGGACATGATAGTACTATCAATGTTGTGGTAATCAAAGAACAACCTATTCAAGAGTCCTCTAATGTTGTAACTAGGGGGCAAGCAACAAGACCTACAAGGAAGTGCCCCTAAAACCTTTGGTCTTACTTCAAAAACTACTTTGGCTAAGCCAACATCTTCTTCAATAAGGCCTTATAATTTTGTGGATCAATTGCATAAAATTCCAGCATAAATCTCTATTTTGGAGTTGTTGAAACTATCTCCTAATCACAAAGAAATATTGGAAAAATCCCTAGTGGAAACCAATGTTCCTATAACCTTGGAAGAGGATAAGTTTCAAAATATGGTAGGACATCTCATAGCTCCTCATTTCCTTTCATTCTCTGAACAAGATGACATGTCTATTATCCACCCTCAAAATTTTCCCTTGCATATAGAAGTGTTAATCCAAAGGCATAGGGTTACGAGAGTTCTCATTGATGGGGGATTTGGTCTTAATATTTGTACTTTAAACCTTGTCAAGTTTTTAGGGATATCCGAATCATCTATTGACCCTAAGAAGCAAATCACCATTAAGGCTTATGATGAGGAAGAAAGGTCTTCAAAAGGCATGATTGCTTTACCTATCCAAGTGGGGGCTATCAAAAAAGATACTAAATGTCAAGTTATTGACATGAAATTAACTTATAATATCCTATTTGGAAGACCTTGGATTCATGAGATGCAAGTGGTACCTTCTACTTATCACCAATGCATAAAATTTCCCCATAGATGTGAGGAGATCACAATTGGAGGAGATTCTAATCCCTTCCAATATTGCAATACATTGAAGCCAAGTCATGAATTATTTATTCCTCACAATAGGGAAGGAGTCATACCTAATGATACTATTGAAGAATCCAAAGAGGAAAGTTTGAAGTTGACATCAAATGCTACTTCCATTTCAAACCCTAATCAAACTAACTCAACTACAAAAACTAAGGGAATTGAAAAGATGAGTTATGAGGGTCAAAATTCACATGATAATTCAGTTAAGACTTCTACATTGAGGATGGAAAATTTGAAACCTACCAAGGAGGAAAGAGAAAAATCTAAGATTTATTGAGAAATAGCTATGATCTAAAAGTAGAATCAATCCCTTGTGGATTATAGTTATCATAATTTGACATTTCAAATGCAGTGAGTCTGCCTATCAGATTTTCCAGATTCAGATTATTGTTAGGAGTACATCTCAGT
>MU222974.1:957029-971599 GCA_018584345.1 Thuja plicata
ATGGTCCCCTTATTTGAAACCATTTGAGAGATCAAACTCAACCAAGGATTAACCCATGATCAATTCACTCTACCCCCTACCCTTGGGATTTTACTATAAATACAAGCATTTTTCAAGCATAAAGGATATCCTAGAAAATTCAAATGCAAAGCATCCTCATTATAGGAAATTTCATAGAATTTTGAGCAAATAGTGAGAGCATTTCATAGTAAATTTAGAGATCTTATCATTTTATGAGATGATTTGAGTTCATTTTATATCAAATTGAGAGAATTGGGAGCTAGATTAGGCATTTTATCATCAATTTCTCATTCTAGGAAGGTCACTGGTAGAGATTAAGGATGAGAGCTCTACTTGCAAATCCTAGATAGAGAACCATGAGATGTTATGGATTTTAAATACAATTCTTTAGATTAATTTGCTTATTTATTTCCATAGAGTTGTACTTAATTGTCCTAATTTCACGAAGGTGTATTAACTCATACACAGAACTCATAGAGTTCCGTCATTCACATCACACTGAAGTTATGCAAATTTTTGATCTCATATTTCCAAGTTCTATACTCCTTTATCATATCTTTCATCTCTTTATAGATCTCAAAGTCTACTAATGACTCATACTTACAGTGAATGTGTGCCCTAATGTCTTCCACGTGAAGCACGTCGTAGGGTGTTTACAAAAATGCGGCTTTGGGATCATCTTTAGTAGACTTGAAGGGATGTTTCTTGAATTTTTACCTTGGTCGTTCACTAACAACAAATATCAATAGAGTATCCATAGTAATCAAAGCTTTGCAAGTGATTAAAAATACCCTTTCTTTGATGAATCTAGGTATGCACGCTCAATGATCACAAAGAGCCCTAGCTTCCTTGCGTGTTTCTGTGGTCTCCTTCAATTCTTCTTGAATAGTGATTAGATATGTTCAAGTGAATAAACTTATACTTTTCCATGTAAGAATCAACACATTTCCCAATGAACTTATAAGTCTACAATGATCTAGTCGACCATCAATCTAGCGATCACAAGATATAATGTGTAAAATTATGTGATCTTAGATAGGTACTTCAAACTAATCATAGATACTCTCCATAAGGTCGCAAAAGCTTATTCCACATAAATAGGGGCTGGATATATTTATTTTATACTTCTCCAAAGCTCCCCCTAAGGCCATGCTTGGTCATCTAGGTTGATGTAGCAGTGTTAGCATCAGGTAAAGACTCACTAGCATCTACTGACTCTCCTGAACCTTGGTCTCACTTGGTTCCTTCACTTTCCATCCCTTTTCACTGCCCATATCTCCTGCCTTCCTAAAATGATTGTCAAATTCATTCATATATTATGCTAAACATTTTCCAACATCACCAACATTCTTCTTCACAACTATATGTATTGGTCCTCTTCTATTTTTCAGCTCCATTATACCTGCAAAACTTTTCTATGTGTCCTTGATTGTTACATTTGTAGCATGTAGGACATGATCTATTCTGATTAACCTGCAACTTGCAATACTTTTTGATGTGCCCAAAGTTGTTGCACTTATAACATGTAATATTAGCTACAATTTCCTCTCTAATATAATCTTTCTTGGTGTTGGATTGATCAGGTGTCCTACATTCTTCCTTCTTGTGCCCATATGCATAAAATTTAAAACATAACCAGAAAAGGGCTTGTAAGGAGCGTTACCTCTGCAATTCCTCTTCATTTGACCAACTTTGTTACATCCAAAGCATCTACCTCTAAAAGGTATGATATGCTCTTTAGGTTCTTCTTGTGTACGTATTTCTTCATCCGTCTTTTCTTCATATTTCCTTTCTTGAGATTTAGAACATTCAAATTCATTAAAACCAACTCTTGTCATGTCTCCTTTAGGTTTTTGTCTTTCTCTTTGTTCATTAATCTTGTCACTGCTCGTATGAAGTTTTTCAATGTGTTTCTTAGCCTCAACAAGTTCTCCTTTAATGATGTGATTGTATTTTTCCAATTCATGATACTTGACTCTATAGTCATCTTGAGTTCAGCTTGCATCTTTCCCATATGAACATTTGCATTCTTTAAGATCTCTTCAATTTTAGTTTTTCCATCTCTCTCTTGTTGAATTTCTTTAGCCATCTGAATAGAATTAGTTTCATGTTCATGCTTTAATATTTTTTTGCTTGTTCAAGCTGCTTGATCTGATCAGATGAATCATTATCAGATTCCCCCTTCATCTTTTCCATAAGATCTTTCCTTTGGTTTCTGGAAAGTTCAAGTTGTTCCTTAAGCTTCTTAATGAAACCCTCTGCTCTTCTCAATTTGAATTTCAAATCACCATTTTCAGCTTTAGCCTTATCAAGGTCTTCAAGTGTGACCTCAAAGTTCTCTTTCAAACTTCCTGAATCCATTTGGATCTCCCATAAGCTATTAGGATTTCTCTCCAAGGGAAACGCGCTCTAATACCAATTGTTAGGATTAGGTAATACTGAGAGAGGGTGAATTAGTATTACAACACTTTAAATTCAAACTTAATAATTTCCAACTTAACCTTGCAATTACTGAAATGATAAGAACATACACATAAAGTAAATAGCTCATAACACCATGATTTTTTCATGAGGAAACCCTGGCCAAGGGAAAACCCTGGTGGGGATGATACCTACAAATAATGCACTAAGAGTATAGAGTCCCTGTTAGGAGACCTAGCCCTATTAGGAGCTGAATATTACATTTAGCACATATCCATGTTAAAGGATAAAAACCATGTTAGGGGAGGGAGAGAACAAGGAGCTCACTGCTCTTATGATAAAAAAGTATCTTTACAAAAATATTTCTCAAGTAATGAACTGAAAAAGCATCAGTAATTCTTAGATAGTTCCAATTATGGCTCACAATATCCTTTATCTTATTCTGACATCACCATGCATCTATGCATTCCATATACACCTTCGCATCTCAAAACATCTTCATATATACTCAATCTCATAATCAGTTGGCTCACAAATATATCACAAAATGTGACCATTACTTATCAAATAATAAACACATTGTCAGTGTTTATACATTAACAAAAAATAAGGTAAAACCCAATCCAAATGCAAATTAGAAAATCTAGATTCCACATTATACTCTCTTAATCATCGCAACCATTTAACTGCCATGTTACACTATTGTATTGTCTTCACATAAATTCAACAGACTGTAACTCTCTAAAATCAACTCCAAAATACAATTGACCTTAGCTGGAGGTCTATATCCCAAAATATCTTCCTCTAAGCTCGCATGACTTAGTTCACCACATAGTGTGCTCGCTGACCAAAACTATACAACTGTAACCTGTCAACTACTTCCAGAACTTAATCATTTTGCAAAATCAAATATCCAAAACTGGATTGTACATCAAGTGACCATTCCAATGAGTAATGCTTCCATAAATGACAACCTTTATGCAATACTAATTAGGCCACTTTCCAACATCCTCTACTCTCTATCTCAAAAAAATTTAAACTGGGAGACCAACAAAAAAATGAACAACAACTGATACAAAAACTCAGAGTGACATATGACAATAGTTTTAACGTGGGCATGAATTTTTTTATTTTTTTGCTCATTAATGAGCGCTACACTGAGTGTTTCCCATGAATATAATTTATTTATTTGCGATTTTAAAAATATGAAATGTTCCTGTGAATCTATAAATGTCTGCGATAGTTTGTCGTGTTTAATGACACAGTGGTTAACATCTACTTTATCATTGATTTTGACACATAAATGTAATCTATTTTGGATGTTGAAGACGACATTAATGCTGCCTAATTTTGCACAATTTTAAACCTTGAATGTAGCCCAGGGCACCAAAGATAGTGTAAAGTGCCCCTAATGTAGTGCCTAATTTTGATTTAAATATATGGTCATCTTGTAATCATAAGATTTGAGCTCTAGTTTGTTTTAGCATTATTATTTGATTTTTATTTAATTTTTTTTTTACATTTTGTGTAGGATTGGGGTTCTCTTCAATATAGAGTTCAATTTGGTTAAATATTAAGAGTAAGATTTGATTTTGTTTAATGTTCAATTATGTTTAGGGTTACAATTTAATTTATTTTAATGTTTGGATTAGCATTCAATTTGGTTTAGTGTTAGTTTTAGCGTATAATTTAATGTACAATCAAGGTTCAATTTCATTTAGTGTTAGCTTTAGCTATAATTTGGATTGGGATTAGAGTTCAATTTGGTTTAATATTCATTTACGTGTTTAGTTATCGTTCTATTTATTTGTGTTATAGTCAAGGTTCAATTTTGTTTAGGATTGGGGTTTAATTTAGTTTAGATTAATGGTTTAATTTGGTTTAGGATATAATTAGGCTTAGGTTTAGGGTTAAATTTAGTTTACTGTTAGGTTTCAATATTATTTAATGTATAGATTCAATCTAGTGTAGGTTTAGGATTACATTTTATAAGGTTTAAATGATTGAGGTTAAATTTGGTTTACTTATAGGGCCAGGGTTAGAGTTAGAGGTTAAAATAAGGATTAGTGCTTAATTATATTTATTTAGGATTTAATTTTTGTTTATTGTTAGTGTTATGTTATTTTGGTTTATGATTAGGGTTCAATTTGGTTTAATGTTCAATTATTTTTAGGGTTTGGGTTTTATTTTGTTTAGTGTAACGACCACGGTTAAATATATTTTTACATTAGACTTAGGGTTCAATTTTGTCAATGATCAGGGTAATGGATTAAGTTGGTGTAGTATTGAATTAGCTTTGAGACCAAGCCTAAAATTTGGGTTTTTATTTAGAGATAGGGTTACAATTCGATTAAATTTAGGGTTAATATTAATTTTTTTTAGTGTTGGGTTTAGGAATAACTATAGAATGAGAGTTAGTGGTAGAATTCAAATTTGGTTTATGGTTAATGCTCAATTTGGTTTAGGTCTATGGTTAATGTTTAATTTTGTTTAGGGAATAACTTATATTTATCCTCTCTCCTACCCTCCTACATATATCTCTCTAACACTTCTGATCTTCTCTCTCCCTCCTTCCATCCCCCCTTTTCTCTCCCCATCTAGCTATCTCTCTCCTTATACACCCCCATCACATTAGGTTCAAATTAAAGGTTGGTATTTATTTAAGATTATGGTCGAGTGAGGTTTAGGTTTAATAGTGTTTAAGGTTATGTTTTGAAAGTGTTACAATATTTTATTTGATTCTAGGTACTATAGATTTGTTTGGATTAAAAGAGAAACACAAATTTGATAATAGTTAGGTTTAGTTTCTCATAATGCTTCAACGGGTTTAGGGTTAGGGTTCAATTTGCTTTAATGTTCAAATAAGCTTAGTGTTAGGGTTCAATTTGATTTATTGTTAAGGTTAGGGTAAATTTTGGTTTAGAGTTATTTTTTAATTTGGTTTGGTGTTCATTTAGTTTTATGATTAGGGTTCAAGTTGATTTAGGGTTTTGATTACAATTCAATTTGTTTTAGGTTTAGAATTTATTTTTGTTTATTATTAGGGAACTAAGTTTAAAGTTCTTATGTGTTAGGGGTAGGGTTTGATCTGGATTGGGATTTGGGTTTTTTCAATTTGGTCTATTTTTAGTTTTAGGATAACTATTTTTTTTAAAGATTGTAATCACATTAGGTTCAAAGTCAAGGTTGGTACTTATTTAAGCTTATTGATGAGTGAGCTTTGGGTTTAATAGTGTTTAAAGTTGTGCTTAAAAGGGCTCCAAGATTTTATTTTATTTAATTATATGTCCTGTAGATTTGTTTGGATTAAAAGGAAACACAAATTTGATTATCATTAGGTTTAGTTTCTTATACTTCTTCATCAAGTTTAGGGTTAGGGTTCAATTTTTCTTTAGTGTTCAAATACTCTCACTGTTAAGGTTCAATTTTATTTATCATTAAGGTTAGGGTAAATTTTGGTTTAGAGTTAGTGTTTAATTTGGTTTGATGTTAATTTAGTTTTATGATTAGGTTCAAGTTGATTTAGGGTTTTGATTAAAATTTAATTTGGTTTAGGTTTAGAATTTATTTTAGTTTATTATTAAGGAACTAAGTTTCAAGTTCTTATGTGTTAGGGGTAGGGTTTAATATGGATTGGGGTTTGGGTTTAGCTTTGTATTCTATTAGGTTTAAGTTTCAATTTGGTCTATTTTTAGTTTTAGGATAACCTTTTTTTTAAAGATTGTAATCACATTAGGTTCAAAGTCAAGGTTGGTACTTATTTAAGCTTATGGCCAAGGGAGGTTTGAGTTTAATAATGTTTAAGGTTATGTTTTAAAAGGGTTCCATAATTTTATTTGATTCTATGTCCTATAGATTTTTTTGGATTAAAAGAGCAACACAAATTTGATAATAGCTAGGTTTAGTTTCTTATACTGATTCATCAGGTTTAGGGTTAGGGTTCAACTTCCTTTAGTGTTCAAATAATCTCAGTGTTAGGGTTCAATTTGCTTTACCGTTAAGGTTAGGAGTAAATTTGGTTTAGAGTTAGTGTTCAATTGTTTTTGGTGTTCATTTAGTTTTATGATTATGGTTCAACTTGATTTAGGGTTTTCATTACAATTCAATTTGGTTTAGATTTACAATTTATTTTTATTTATTGTTAGGGAACTAAGTTTCAAGTTCTTATGTTTTAGGGGTAGAGTTTAATATGGATTGGGGTTTGGGTTTAGCTTTGTCTACTATCAACTTTAAGATTCAATTTGGTATATTTTTAGCTTTAGGATACCTTTTTTTTTTAGATTGTAATCACATTAGGTTCAAAGTCAAGTTTGATACATATATAAGATTATGGTTGACCGAGGTTTGGGTTTAATAGTGTTTAAGTTTTTTTTTAAAGGGTTCCAAGATTTGATTTGATTCTATGTCATGTATGTTTTTTTGGATTAAAAGAGAAACACAAATTTGATAATCACTAGTTTAGTCTCTTATACTGCTTCATCATGTTTAGGGTTAGGCTTCAAATTTTTTTAGTGTTCAAATAATCTTAATGTTAGGGTTTAATTTTATTTATCATTAAGGTTCGGGTAAAATTTGGTTTAGAGTTATTATTTAATTTGGTTTGGTGTTCATTTTGTTTTATGATCAGGGTTCAAATTGATTTAGGGTTTTATTACAATTCAATTTGGTTTAGGTTTAGAACTTATTTTTTGTTTAGTTTTAGGGAACTAAGTTTCAAGTTTTTATGTTTTAGGGGTATGGTTTAATTTGGATTGGGGTTTGGGTTTAGCTTTGTCTACTATCAGGTTTAAGATTCAATTTGGTCAGTTTTTATGTTTTAGGGGTATGGTTTAATTTGGATTGGGTTTTGGGTTTAGCTTTGTCTACTATCAGGTTTAAGATTCAATTTGGTCTATTTTTAGCTTTAGGATAACTAATTTTGTTTAAAGATTGTAATCACATTAGGTTCAAAGTCAAGGTTGGTATTTATTTAAGCCTATGGACGAGTGAGGTTTGGGTTTAATAGTGCTTAAGGTTATGTTTTAAAAGGGTTCTGGGATTTTATTTGACTCTATATCTTGTAGATTTGTTTGGATTAAAAGAGAAATACAAATTTGATAATTGCTATTTTTAGTTTCTTATATTACTTCATCAAGTTTAGGGTTAGGATTCAATTATCTTTAGTGTTCAAATACTCTTAATGTTAGGGTTCAATTTTCTTTATCGTTAAGGTTCAGGTAAATTTTGGTTTAGATTTAGTGTTTAATATGGTTTGGTGTTCATTTAGTTTTATGATTAGGGATCAACTTGATTTAGGGTTTTGATTACAATTCAATTTGGTTTAGGTTTAGAATTTATTTTTGTTTATTGTTAGGGAACTAAGTTTCCAGTTTTTATGCATTAGGGGTAGGGTTTAATTTGGATTGGAGTTTGGGTTTAGCTTTTTCTACTATCAGGTTTAAGATTCAATTTGGTCTATTTTTACTTTTAGAATAACCATTTTTGTTTAAATATTGTAATCACATTAGGTTCAAAGTCAAGGTTGATACTTATTTAAGCTTGTGACCGAGTGAGGTTTGGGTTTAATAGTGTTTAAGGTTATTTTTTAAAAGGGTTCTAGGATTTGATTTGATTCTATGTCGTGTAGATTTTTTTGGATTAAAAAGAGCAACACAAATTTGATAATCGTCATTTTTGGTTTCTTGTATTACTTCATCAGGTTTAGGGTTAGGGTTCAATTTCCTTTAGTGTTCAAATACTCTCAGTGTTAGGGTTTAGTTTGCTTTATTGTTAAGGTTAGGGTAAATTTTGGTCTAGATTTAGTGTTTAATTTGGTTTAACTTGATTTAGGGTTCAACTTGATTTAGGGTTTAAATTAAAATTCAATTTGGTTTAGGTTTAGAATTTACAAGTACAATCTAATTTTTTATTTTTCACATTTAGATTCTATCTATAATTTCCTATCGGTGTATCCCTTGAACCTTCTTAGGTGAAAGTCTTAGTGAATATTATACTATTTCTACCACAAAGACATTTCTAACCAGGTGAGTTCTTATTGTATCCAATGTGTAACCTGCCTTGTATTCACATTGTAGCCTATCTATCATTATTTTGATATCTATTGAATAATTAATATGGGTTATCAATTCATTTCATTGGAAGCTCGCAACCATTTTCCTTAACTCCAATTTAGGCCTATGAGGATGAGAAAAATTAATCCATTTATAAATGTATGTGTGTAATTCATTGGTTAAGAGGTTATGGGCATCGTGTGGTGGCGCAGTGTAATGTTTCTCTATTAGGAATAATAGTCCACCAACACAACTGAGAGGGGGGTGAATCAGTTGTGCTCAAGATAAATTATTAAACATTAAACTTTAATCCAAATGATAACACGGTAAATGAAACACCATAACACAATCTTGTCAAGGAAACCCTATTAAAGGCTAAACCCCGGTGGGAATTACCTCCCACAATTAGTGTATTGAGAGTATAGTATCCCTGCTAAAAGATTTAGCCATTTTATGAGCTTATTAATGCATTACAGTACATAGTCCCTATTAAAGGACATACCCTGTTAGGAGTCAAGAGAACAATAGGATCACTTCCTAAAGAAGGTTAAATCCACCTTCAGGGCTTACTGTTTGAAATATAAGTGTATAAGAAATATACAATCCAATGAACTGTCTAATAGCAATTGTCTTTTCTTGATCAATTCCAGTGAAGTCTCTTAATCACACCCTTTGATCTTCATCTAGCAAAATTTTCACAAACAAGCTCTCAGCTTCCACACTTTGCTGTTATCACATACTCCACAAAAGAAAACAACTTTCTTTTATACAGGTTTACAATAAGCAATTAGGTCAGCCAATTAAGACTTCCCCGATGCACAAATAATTACATAGCCCCTTTCTAAGATAAAAATGGTACCTATAACAAGTAAACATAAATTAAAATTCATCAATTATATTCTAAGATCCATAATCTAGGCTCGCCATCCATTATACATGCTTCATCTCTGAAGTCAGCCCCAAATAGGTCTTCTCCAAAACACATGCCACAATTGACGTCACCAAGAGTCTTGTGATCCAAGAATCATAAAAAAAATTCCTCAACATATCTTATGTCATTCCTCAAGATTTAATAGCATGAATCAATATCACATGCAAGTTATCCTTAGAACTCAGAGACTAACTCTGTCATAGCTCACTATCACTGTCTAGTACCCAGTCTTCACTAAAACAATTGTAACTTACGTCATATGCAACATTAAGCCAAGTGACCTTAGACATAAGATCACAACACATCCTTTTACACATCCTCATCTTCACATGACCTAAATAAACTGTACAGTACCCATACACGTCAGTCAGTCATCTAAGCAACAGTAATAACCAGTTTGTTATGTCTTAATAGAAACATATGTTGACACCAGTGACAAAACATGAATGTCAGCAACTACAACAGAAACCAATTCCAATAATATCCACCTTTGGCATTGATGGAAACATATGAGAAAATTCATCAATCCAAAAAGTACCTATCTCAATACAATCTTCTTAATATCCTCTTCACAACTCTCCCTAAAATGGTAGGGATTTTCACAATCTCTCCCCTTTAACATCAATAGAAAATGGTGGCATTGATCTAATTCTGACCATCTTTCCTCTGCAAGGTGTATCTTTTCCCACTCTTCACGACTATAATAACCAAGTATATAATCACCCAAAAGTGTTCTATATTGTTTCTGCGACCACTCCCCCTAAGGAGTAGATCCATACATCAAGTCCAGAAAATGATATAGCTTTGAAAGCCACTAGGCTGATGCATTCCTACATCAATTTAGTTCTAGAAAGGAGGGGCTCTCACCCCAAGCATACCTATGAGATACTCAAAGGAATCCTTTGGAAAAGGTTTTGTAAATATATCTGTTATTTTTTCCTTTGTGTTGATATAATCCAGTCTAATCTCCTTCTCTGCAACCTTGTCTCTCAAGAAATGATACTTTCTATAAATATGTTTAGTCTTCAAATGCATGACTGGATTTTTTGACATATTCACTGTGCTAGTGTTATCACAATGGATAACCACTATCTCATCAAAAGTTATCCCAATGTCCTTCAGCATTTGCTTCATCCAAACAATTTGTGTGCAATTTATAGTAGCAACAACATACTCTGATTCAATAGTAGACTGAGCTATATAGTCCTTTTTACTTAACCAAGAAACTAATCTTTTCCCAAGAAAGAATGCACCGCCACTTGTACTATTTTTGTCATCAACATTTCCTGCCCAATCAACATCAATATAAGCATGCAAAACAAAATCATCATATTTTTATACCATTAGCCATAATCTAGTGTTAATTTTAGGTATCTAAATATTCTTTTTATAGTAGAAAGGTGTGTCTCTTAAGGATCTACTTGATCTTGCCACAATTCCAACTGCATTAGCAATATATGGTCTAGTGTGAGTCAGATATTGTAGGCCTCCAATCATAGATATGTACTTTTTCTAAAAAAAACTCTGAGATTTATCAATAGTAGTAAGCTTGTGACCAGTAACCATAGGTGTTCCAATGGGTTTACAATATTCCATTCCAAACTTTTTCAACATTTCCTTTAGGTACTTGGTCTGAGAAATAAAAATATCATTCTTGTTCTGATTAATTTGCAGCCCAAGGAAAAATTTCATCTCACCAATCATGGACATCTAAAATTTATTTTCCATTTCCTTAGAGAAATTTTTACTCAATACATCATTCCTTCCAAAATTGATATCATCTACAAAAACTTCAACTATTAAAATTCCATCTTCACTAGTTCTTAAGTAGAAATTATTGTTTGCATTACCTTTTCTGAAACCAAGATGAAGTAGATACCTGTCCAATCTAGCATATAATTCTCTAGGTGCTTATTTCATTCCATACAAACCCTTCTTCAACTTGCAAACCATGTCCTCATCATCTGTCAGAGGAAATCCTTCAGGTTGTTCAATATATACTTCCTCCTCTAGATCTCCATTCAGAAATGCAGATTTTACATCCATCTGATATATTTTGAAGTCTTTGTATGCAGCATAAGCAAGAAATAATCTTACAAACTCAAGCTTAGCAACATGAGCAAATGTTTCTTCAAAGTCCATGACTTCTTTTTGCGAGTAGCCTTTACAAATAAGTCTTGCCTTATTTCTTACAACCATTCCTTCTTCATTCATCTTGTTTCTAAAAACCCATTTAGTCCCTATATCATTCTTATCTTTAGGTCTAAGAACTAGTTCCCAGGTGTTATTTTTCTTCACCTGTTCCAATTCTTTGTGCATAGCCTTAGTCCAAGATTCATCTCTACATGCCTCATCTGTGGTTTTTGGTTCAAATTGAAAAATCAAACAAATTTCATCTCTTAATCTTGATCTTGTCATCATGCCTTTATTTGCATTGCCAATAATTTGATTTTCAAGATGGTTCTTCTTAAGATACCCCAGTGTCTTAGGAATTTTAGTAGAATTATTTGAGTCATCCTGACATACCTCGATCTCATGATCAATATCAAAAGGTTCTTATTTATTTGTAGTACCCTCCTTGTTCTCTGTAGTCTGGTTACACTCATATATTTTTTCCTAAATCTGAAACTTTTCATCAATCCTCACATTAATACTTTCAATCATCTTTCTCAATCTCATATTAAAACATTTATAAGCTTTTCTCTTAGTGGAATAACCAAGGAATATTCCTTCATCACTTCTAGCATCAAACTTACCTATCTCATCATCTCTTTTGATATAGCATTTACTACCAAATATTCTAAAATATTTCATAGGAGTATGATTAAACTATAATTCATAAGGAGTCTTACTTGTACCTTCTGTAATCTGAATTTTGTATAAACAACAATACCAACAACTTCTCTCCAATGAACAAGTGATACATTTCCTTCCAGCAACATAGTTCTTGCAGCATCTAATATTGTTATGTTTCTTCTCTCTACTATCTCATTCTGTTGTGGTGTCCTCGGAGCAGATCTGTATATTCCATGCTCTTCGTAGTAGGTATTGAAAAAATCTAAAGTAAAATCTCCACCTCTATGTAATCTTAAACATTTTATCTTTAAACTCGATTCATTCTCAACTTTTTCTTTGAATATCTTGAATTTTTCAAAAGCTTCATATTTCTCTCTAAGATATGTAACCCACATCATCCTAGAAAAGTCATCAACAAAAAGTATGAAATATCTTTCACCATAGTAAGATCTCATTCTTGTCAGACCACACAGATATGTATGCACCAGATCCAACTTCCCTTTCATTGAGTAAGATTTTATTTTAAAATTTCTTCTAATTTTTTTCCCCATTATACATTCTCTACACATGGTGTTATATGGTTTTACAATCTTTGGTAGGTCTCTAATAGAATGATTCATACTTGCATTCACAATATTATCAAAATTCATGTGAAAAAATCTTTTATGCCATAACCAACTGTCATCAACCTTCGCAACAAATAAGAAGCCTCAGATGTATTCAATTCAAATACATTACTTATTGAATTAGTAATAGATGTGATCAATTCTCCTGACTTACTTCTAATATAACATTTCCCATCAATGAACTTCAGTTGATAACCTTTGTCCACCAGTTTTCCAACACTCAACAAATTATTCCTAAGTCCATCAATAATATTAGTCTTTCCATCCAAAGAAATAGGTCCAACTCCAATGATAAGTTTAGGAGTGTTGTCACCAAATCCCACAACACCACCATCATACTTGGTTAGCTTAACAAATTTATTTCTATCACCAGTCATGTGGTCTGAACAACCACTATCTATGACCCATTCAAATTTATTTTCAACATGTGAAACTAGGGCTTTCTCTTCATGAATAGGTTCATCATCCTTAATATAAATAAATACAATCTCATCATAATTAATAGCATAATCATCTGAAACACCTTCACTAGCATAGTAACATTCATTATTCTTCGAATACTTAGGTCTATAAAAATTAGATTTATGTTTAGGAACCCTTGTAGGAGATCTAGATGCAAAATGACCTATCTTATTGCATGAAAAACATTTCAGAGGTAACTTTCCTTCAAACTTACCCTTACCTCTCTTTTATCTTCTACCAATCAGGGCCACAAATTCATCTAACTTCCTTTCTTCTTCCTGTATCTTTTCCCAATCATTAACATATTCACCAAGCTCTTCTCGTAAGTCACTTTTGATGGTGCTCATAATCCCTGATAAAGTATTTTTATTATTATGCATAGTCACCTTGAATGTTGTCTCAACCCTAGGTAATGAATCTCCTAACTCTGCAACCTCAAAAGTAGTTAATTTTGCAATCAACATCTCTCTATTGAAGTTCTTCGTCAAAGGTATGATCTCCTCTATAGCTTGCACTTTGGTTTTGTAAACATGTGTCAAAGATCTAAGAATTTTTTCAATCACTTCTTCTTCATTGTATGTGCCTCCAGAGTTTCCAATGCCAATAAAAACCTCAGTAACTCTCTATACATATGCTCTAATATTCTCATCATCTTTCATTTTCAGATTTTTCATCTTTGTCTTCCAGTTCTACAACTTTTCCTACTTAGTAAACTTATCTCCTTCATATAGTGCTTCCAATATTGACCAAATTTTATGTGTATAATCCAAATATTTAACCTTTGTGTCTTTTGAGGAAGTACTTATAGAAGGTCATTTGTGATCAGAGAAGTTGCGAAAGCGAGAGATAAGAAAGTAGAGCAGAGTGTAAAAGCAGCAAAGATATATCTGTCATATGTTGATGATATATATATATATATTGAAGTAGAAAATTTTAGAGTGAAGACAAGATTTTTGTATTGATTAACAAGAGGTTAAAGCATCATCGCACAAAAGGAACTGATCAGACAAGCAGTGTCACAACAGCAGTTCACCTTGCTAATACAGTGTGTATCAAAGATCCAGAAAGTTGTATCCTTCACTATTTGAGCAGTGAGCTCTTGGACAATGATTCCACCACCCCTAACAGGGTTATTTTAAAAGACTCCTAATAGGGTCCGACCCTTAACAAGGTCATTGTACTTCATACATTGTAAAGACAACTCCTAACAGGGTTAAGGATCTTCTAACAAGGATCATAAGAAACTAGTATAGAATATTTGTG
>MU222974.1:971927-997034 GCA_018584345.1 Thuja plicata
AAGATCTTAAACTAAAAGTTAATGGCATGCAAATACTTATCAAGAAACTGAAAAAAGAATTAAGGAATTGTTCTTCAAATGATTTGGGAGAAGTAGTCAAAAATTTAAATGAAGAAAATTCATCTCTGAAGGATCAGATTGAAGAATTAGATGAAAATATATGTAACAATCAAGATGCCTATGATGATCAAGTCAAAGTAAACAAGTAGTTAGATGAAGAACTAAGACAAGAAAACATGAAAATCTTGGAGCTAAGAAACAAAAAAGATAAGATGGAATCTGAATTGATTGTAGCAAAGAATCATATTGACAAGTTACACATAAACAAGGATCTGATAGAATCACAGTTGTATGCTCAAAAGGTTAAAGGAGATACCAGTGGTATAGGATACAATGAAGCACAAATTCAGATTGATGCCATGCAAGAAAGAATGAAAGCACCAAAGCACATCACAGATACTAAGGAGATTGGAAATCTGACTAAAAACAATGTTGAACCACCTAAGGATGAATGAAATCTAGTTGACCGTACTTGTTATGCCTGTAAAAAACATGGACATATTGCAAGGAATTGTAAAGAGGTAAGACCCTTCAATGATTACTATTATTCATGCAATAAATTTGGTCATAGATCTATGAATTGTAAAACAAGTCAGAAGAACAAGAATCAAAATAATCAAAGAAATCAGAATCAGCAAAGAGAAAGAATTTATCCTCAACAAAATGTTAGAATCCCTCAGAACATTACATGTCAGATATGTAATTACAATGGACACACAGCCAAGCAATGCAACATGATGAATAACAACACTAGACCTCTTATCATTTGTCATTCATGTGGAAAGGTTGGACACATCTCAAGGTCTTGCAGATCAAGAAAAAAAGGACAAGAGAATCCTAAGAAGTCTTTGTTTGAAGAATCAGGAGAAGTCAAGTTTGTGGAAGCTAAAGATAAATTAGATAAAATATGGGTCAAAGTAAAGAAGGATAATGAAGAGAACAAGGTAGTAGATGCATCCTTAGTGTACACACCTTCTACTTCTGGTTAGTTGACCCTCATGGTCTTAGGGGGAGCTATTCTAGCTCTCAACCCCTGCGTGGCTGGTATACTCACCTCCAAGTACGCACCTTGGATTAAAATTGTTTGGTGACATTGTGATGCAGTATAACATGGTCTAAATTGTTATTAGGAATAAGAACAGAAGTTATAGTTGCTTTCTTTTTCCACACGGCAAGTATTAATGGTAGAAATCTACTTTGAAATCACCAAGTCCTCACTTGCGGTCAGAATAAACGATTAGAGATCATAGAAGCCCTAACAGTTGTATTGTTAATGCATTACAGTTGTTATCAACAATGAAGAAAGGAGATTGATAATCATCATTTGTTAAGAAAAGTCACTCAATTTTGAAACGAAGCCCAAGCACGGACACGTCATTTTGGAAATCAGTTGAAAACTTACTTAGCAATTGAGTAAGCAGTTGGATAATCAAAGGAGCACGTGCAGTCAAGTAGCAAAGCATCACAATTACATTCTTCAACAGAGATTGATATAAAGAAACTCTTTGAGACATCTCAGAAGTGATTTATCAGTATGCTTCAGTGCATAAATTTCATGAAGTGAAATTGATCAAAATCTTGTTGAGCAGTGTTCTATGTGAAAGTATCAGTATAGCCATTGGATATATATATTTTTTGGATTCGACCTGATGTTATCTTTGGAAGTGCATATTTATTATTAATCATCTAAGTGTGAATACAACAATAGAGCATTCATGTAAGAGTAGAATTGATTGAAGATACAATTTGAAATATCATGTGAAGAAGAAGATAAAACTATTATGACAGGTCCACAGGATTCTGCGCCCATGGCCAAGGACATGGAGGATACATTCGTGACTGATAATGTTGAAGTATCAATGGCAGAAATGTATATTGATTTAGACAAGTTTTAAGAAACATTTGTGAGTACTCAAGAGACTGAGAGTCCTTATATCAGAAAGAAGATCTATTGATTTACGATATCACATAAAAGGAAGCAGATAAAGACAAGACTGAAGTGATGGACAATTCATCATCATTGTTGTCAAGTTTGACACCCATAACAGACTTAGACTCATGGGGAGTAAATAAGTAAGGGGGAGTATATAATCTGAAGGAGTCATGAAAAATAAATCAATTATTGCATAAGATAAGTATATGAAGAAGAGGCTCAGTGAATTGGTTAGCAAATTTACACTTCATCTTAGTTCACTCAAGGCTAGTCAAGCATCCTTGAAAGAGTTTGTAGCAAAAGGCAAAGAAGATAATATCAAAGGGGGAGTAAATTAATGTATAGAATATGGAGTATGTCATATGATCAAGGTCCTAGCATAGACTTGGAGAAAATGGAGAAGCTAAAATATACATTATGCACCCATCCACAGATTGTCAATTCACCAATTGCATTTTGGGAGAAAGAGATCCAAAAGTTGTAGATTGCATACCCAGATGTGTATGCTGAGTAAATACATAGAAGTGTTTTTATCACCTTTGTCATTAATGTCAAAGGGGGAGTAGAGTATGAAGAATATGGAGTCTGGTATATGATAAGAGGGAGATATAAGATAGTAAGAGAGTTTTTGTATAAGAGTACAGATAGTAAATTCGCCATATTCCTTTGTTGCCATTAATGAAAAAGGGGGAGATTGTTGGTAAGTTGACTATACTGGTTTATATGACTATATTTAGTGTTTTAATTATGGAAAAAAATTCATATGAATTTTTGGAGTTAGCACACATTATCAGAAGATCAGAAATTGGCTAAGTATAGAAAACTGGATAGTTAGTAGAGTACTTGAAGAATAGAGCATCAATGAACGTGCATACGACCAAGTTAGGGCATGTGCCTTTGAAGATAATATTGTAAGTATGTATTCATGATAATTCTAAGTGAGCATGATCAGATCTGCAAGTATGAAGAAGCTACAGCAAGATGAAGTGACTGAGATAGTAAAGGGCAAAACATGACAGAGCAAGGAACAAACTATTATAGTTTTGATTAGTGTGTGTTCATTTATTATTAAAATGCTATGTTCCTTGGAATATAATATTATGAGTATGTTTACATGCTAAGTCTAAGAGAGAATGATCAGATTTGAAAGTATGAAGAAGATACAACTAGTTGAAGAGGTACAACCAGTGAATGCCAAAACAGGACAAAGATCATGGAAAGAGCCGACAGAGATTATTTTGGTACAGAAGTTGCACATATACTCAGGACTTTCATCCTTGGATTGGTGATTTTTAGTTGTATAATAACATTTGGTTAAAGGTGCATGACTTGATTCGTCAGGAGCAAAAAGTTAGAGCTAATTTGGTGGAGCGGACTATGTGAAAAGATGTGTCTGTTCGATTTGAGTAAAGCAGTTATAATTATTGTTAAGCTGACTTAATGAAGGGTTGTGTGGTTATTTAAGTGATCAAGATAGATGATAAAAGGTTTCCTAAAGCCAAAAAATTTTTATCTTTTGTGGAAGTACTTATAGAAGGTCATTTGTGATTGGAGAAGTTGTGAAAGCTAGAGATAAGAAAGTAGAGCAGAGTGTAAAAGCAACAAAGATATATCTGTCATATGTTGATGATATATATATTGAAGTAGAAGCTTTCAGAGTGAAGACAATATTTTTTTAGTGATTAACAAGAGGTTAAAGCATCAGCACACAAAAGGAATTGATCAGACAAGCAGTGTCACAACAACAGTTCACCTTGCTGATACAGTGTGTATCAAAGATCCAAAAGGTTGTAGCCTTCACTATTTGAGTAGTGAGCTCTTGGAAAGTGAGTCCACCACACCTAACAGGGTTATTGTAAAAGACTCCTAATAGGGTCTGACCCTTAACAAGGTCACTGCACTTCATACATTGTAAAGACAACTCCTACTAGGGTTAAGGATCTTCTAACAAGGATCATAAGAAACTAGTACAAAATATTTGTGGGTACTAATTCCCACTGGGGTTTTCCTCTAATCAAGGTTTCCCCGTAATCATATCAAGTGTTATGTGTTCTTATGTTAAGACTCATTGGATGTATATTTGATTTATGTTTAAGATTGTTGAAATAGAATAATTAGTGAAATACTGATTCACCCCCCCTCTCAGTATTTCCAACAGATCCTTGTTAGAAGATCTTGCAACACTGTTAGGAGTTTGTCTTTACAATTCAATAAGTACAGAGACCTGGTCAAAGGTCAAACCCTATTAGGATTCTATTACAAATAACCCTATTAAGGGTGAGGACACACTGTCCAAGAGCTCATTGCTCAAATGGTGAAGGTTGCAACCTTCTGTAAGGAAGATATACACTATATCTGATAATGAACTGTTTGAGTAGACCTGTTGTCTTGATCAATTCCAGTGAATTATAATATTTTTCTGATTATTTACATAGATATTCAACTGATGAATGATGTAGCTTTACTGTCTAACTTTCTGCTATGCTCTATCTTATCTTTTTCACTTCATTTTCACACTTTGCAATCACAATTGAACTGCTATATGTATCTTCCCCAAGGATAAGGTCACGAAGGCTATAGGAAATACTTCAGTAACTTCCTTCTTGGCTTAACTAAGCATGCAATCAAAGTTAGGACCATGCAACTCAAAATGAGTGGATGCGTTGCTTCACATAGTCAGCTCTACCAAAATTAACTCAAACATCACGCTTTTGTTAAAACACATTTAGCACCTTTGGATAATCATCATTAACTCATAACTAAACATGAATACAAACACGCATATCCCGAAGATAGGTGCAACTCAAGAAAAAAAGTAAATACATCGGCTCTTAACAGATAATCTCTAGAAACTGTAACTGCCAAAACAAATTTACATAACTCAACTGAAACTGCATATCTGAATCTGCGTGTATGAACAATGCATCCAGAACATGTCTACAACATAGATGTAAATGTGCAAGACTCTAGAATATCTGTACTGATAATTTCTTATGGGACACTGTTGTATATTATATGTTGTCATCAATGACAAACATACAATCAACTATTTGCACATAAGCAAATCTCCAACAAAAACTCCGGTGGGAATTATCACCCACAAATAGTGTACTGAGAGTATAGTATCCCTGCTAAAAAATTTAGCCCTGTTAGGAGCTTATTAATGCATTATAGTACATAGTCCCTATTAAAGGATAGACCATGTTAGGAGTCAAGAGAACAAAAGGCTCACTACACAAGCACACTACCTAAAGAAGGTTAAATCCACCTTAAGGACTTATTGTCTAAAATACAAGTGTATAAGAAATATACAATCCAATGAACTGTTTGATAGAAACTATCTTTTCTTGATCAATTCCAATGAAGTATCTTAATCAAAACCTCTTCTCTACATCCAATAGACTTCTCACAAACAAGCTCCCAACTTCCACACTTATTTGTTACCACACACTCCAAAAAAAGAAAACAACTTTCTTTTATACAGGTTTACGCTAAGCAATTAGGTTGGTCAATTAAGACTTCCCCGATGCACAAATAATTACATAGCCCCTTTCTAAGATACACACGATACCTATAACAAGTAAACATTGATTACAATTCATCAATTATAATTCAAGATCTATAATATATTCTCGTCATCCATAATACACGCTTCATCTTTGAATTTGGCCCCAAATAGGTCTTCTCCATAACACACACCACAACTGACGTCACCAAGAGTCTTGAAACCCTAGAATCATAAAAAAATTCCTCAACATGTCTTCTACCATTCCTCAAGCTCGCATAACATGAATCTATATCACATGCAAGTTATCCTCAAACTCAGAGACTAACTTTGTCATAGTTCAATGTCACTGTCCAGTACCCAGTCTTCACTAAAAAACTGTAACTTACGCCATCTGCAACATTAAGCCAAGTGACCTTAGAAATAATATCACAACACATCATCTTCACATTCTCTGAATAAACTATACAATATACATACACTTATGTCAGTCATCTAAGAAACAGTAATAATCAGTTTTTTCTATCTTAATAGAAACATATGTTGACATCAGTGAAAAAACATGAATGCCAACAACTACAACAGAAACCAATTCCAAAATTCTCTTGTCTCCCCGTGTTACCGAGCTACATTGTGTCATCTCAATTGGCACATGGTGGTGCGTTGGGAGTTTATTTTGGTCTCAATGTGTTACCAAGTAATTTCTTTTTTCATAGGATTTTGTTGTGACATAGCACATAGTTGTGCGGTGTAATGTTTCTCTTGTCTCCCCATGTTACCAAGCTATGTCATGTCATCTAAGTTAGCATGTAGTGGTGCAATGAAATGAATTGATAACCTAGGTTGGTTACTCAATTAGCTCATGGTTTAGTTTTTTATGATTTTGGGGTTACGAGTAAGTCCCTAACGATTAATAATGATTCAGCCATGACATCACAATGGTTTGATAAAGGAAACTCTTTAGGAAGCAAGCTTGCACGACACTAACATGTGGAAATATGACTTGGTTTTAGCGACTGAGTTGTGAAAAGGAAAGGATTTTCTTGAATAAAATGGACCCATTTGGAATTTTGGCATGGTTAATTGCTAATGTGGAGTTATTTTTCAGTTTCACAATTCAAATTTGGTCGACATATTAGAATGAAAAATGGATCTGCTACGACTAGTTGAAGTAAAAGAAGAAGTATGCAACTTAATGACTGAAAGGATAGATTTGATAATAGTATGATGTTGGCTTATGGTGAAGATGATCTATGTTTTGATCATAGTATTGTATTGAGGTATTGTCATTGCTGGAAACATGATGTATTGGAGATGAGAGTGTTGGAAATATATTGAGGCTAGGTGACTGAGAGGGGGGGTGAATCAGGAACCAATAAAAATGATTCTCTATTATCCTTTATTAGATTATCTAATTTGATTGCATGCATGAAATAGAAAAGTAATAAAACATCCACAACACTTGACACAATATTTGGTTACCCAGAAACCTTCCAAATAGAAAGTAAAGCTGGGGTGGGGATGGTACCCACAAGATTTAGTACCATAGTATAAATTTAGCCTATTAAAGCTTACAATTGACCACTTCTGATGGCTTTCCCTATTAGGAGAAATAAGGACTGCTAGGTCCACCTTGTGAAAGGATTTGTACAATACAATTAAGTATGAAACTCTGTTAGGAGATTTGAAAAGGAATGTTAAGTCCACCCGGTTAAAGGATTTTGCTGATGCACCTGTTATGATGAACTAGTGTATGATCTGCTTTGAAAATCTAATTTTTTGAATGTAATCCAATGATATAATACTAATCACCTAAATGTGATAGATGAGTCTTTGTTGTTCCTTTTACTGTTGTAGCCTTCTTAACCAGTATGCCACTTCATATTCGTATATATACTTATTTCACACACATTTGGATAAACACAGTATCTTACATATATATCTTATCCAAATCAAATACCATTGTAAGTTGGCTTCCATAAGATAAATTAATATCCAACAATAACAACTAAGTCAGCCCAATACTAATACTTGGGTCTAGTAATCCACTCGAGTGATATACTGGCACTCAAGCAAAATGCTGACACTCAGGTGACATAGTAAATTGCCAATCTTTGGCACTCAAGATACACTATTTACTTGGGTCACATTGATCACTTGGGTAATACTGGTGACTCAGGTGATACTGATTTGCTTGGTCAACACTGCCACTACTCAGGCTACACTACAACTGCTCGGGTTGTACGTCAAGTTGTTGGCTTGGTCAACACTATAATGACTAAGTGTTTTGGCACTAATTTACAACAAGTCTTTCCATAAGGTCAACAATCTCCCGCTTTGGAATTAGTGGCCAAAAACACTTATCAAATCCAAAAACTGATCAAACTGCTAATTCAAAACTCCCCCTTACCATGTTCTTGGGTACTTGCTCAGGTTTTGACAACTGCTCTACAACTCAGTTGTAACTGACTCTTTTTAGATTTTTCAAAACTATTTTGATTCTATTCTATGTATATATTCCTCTACTTTGTAAATGTATTTCCTCATATACTCATATTTTATCTTTTCCTCTGTATACAATAACTTTCCCCCTTGTTTTTGACACAAATGCCAAAAATATATTCTACAAGGTAATACCAAAGTAGGAAAGGAAATCACTATGTACCTTCAAAATTTGAGACAAATTGTTGTCCCAATTTTCTTGCAGCACCTTTAGGATGTGTAACTCAATCTGAAACTCTGTTGACAACTCCATCATAATATCTGCAACTAAAAAGTTGTTATCATAAATGAGTGTCCTTGCATGAGAAATATGTTTCTACATGACATCCATGTGTGGAAGGATTTGGCTCTATATAGCTGTAAGGGATTACCTTGTTCTTTCTTCTTCCCTTAGTATTCTTTCATGCATATCTATTAGATGCTTGATCTTCACAAAATGTGCTGAACTCGAACTAGGGTCAAGTGCCAACTGGTTTGCACTTGCCTTCAAATCTGTATCAATCTTAGTCAGCTTGTCTTTTATTCTTGTGGTAAAGTTGGAAGTTCCACTCAACTTTTATAAATAATGATACAACATTATTTACAGTGGTTTCTAGAGAGCTAATGATAGTTGTTAGCTTCACTTGATCTATTGCAATATTAATTGAAACATTCTCTAGAACCTTATTCTCAATTTTCCTTTCTTCCTTCTATAGTAATTTCTCCTGACCATTAAGATCTATGTTGAACTTGTGGAATATGTCAACAAGTTGGTCCATAATAGATTCATTCTCATTAACTTCAATTTATAAAGAATCAAGGAATATACCTTTGATATTTTCTAGTACTCTATTCCTTTTCTTCTCAACTCAGAGCTTCTGCTACCTTGCTCTTTTCTTCCATAGCTCACCAAGTATATCCATTTTCTCAGCTATTAGGTTAGAAAGATCCCAATTAGGAATCACAATGTCATCTTCAAGATCAATTTCATTAGTGATTGTTTTTTTACTCTTGACCTTGGAAGGAATGATTTATTTACCTTTCCCATCATCAGCCTTATCCTTTCCAACCTCAGTGTTCTCCTCAGTATTAAGTTGGAATAGGTCATTGACATTCTTTGCACCAACTATAGAATCTGTATCAACTGTAGAAACATTCACAGTATCCTTCTGTGACTCAGTTTGGCTTGGCCCAATAGTAGGTGGAGCTTGGTGCTTGGTTCCTACTTGACTTGATGTAGATTATGAAGTCTTTTCCTTACTCTGAGATATGATTTTCTAGATAGGTGATTGGGGAAGGGATGCCATCACCTCTACTGCAATCTATTCAGCATTAGATTCTTCAATGGTTTGAACCTCAGGTAACTCTTCCTCTTTATCTTGCACAAGAGGGTTTGCACTCTATTTTTCTTCCTTATCTTCTTCCTTGATTTCAAAATTTGTCTTCCATATCTTTGTTGCAACCTATACAACATCCTCTATTTTCTTGTTTAAGATTTGAAATGTCCTAAACCTTGAAGTGTGATTACTCTCATACTAAGTCGTAGCATATTTTTCCTCTTTACTAGTTATAGTAGGCATGACTTGCTTCAAGGTTTCCATTATGATGTCCTTTTCAGTCTATACTGCATTGTTCCAGTGAATGGTGATTTCCTTGAGAAGGTCTTCAATCATATGGATAGTCAACTCAGATGGATCATACTTCCATCTTTCCATTTTCTCTACTATTGCATCCTCAATCATCTTCTACTCATTTTTAGTTTTGGTTTTATACTTCAATGATTTTAGAGATCCCAAGCCACTGGCTCCTTTCAAATCTTCAATCCTCTTCTCAAAGGTAGGTGGTGGCTTCTTAAATATGACTGTATCTTCTTCTTCTTCTTCATCTTCCTTAGGAAATTTCAGTTTTCTTCTGGATCTAGTGAAAGTAGGGGTAGAGGCCTTAGGTGTTTTCTTGGGGACTAGACTCTTCTTCTTAGGAGGCTCTACTTCTACCTCTTCTTCTTCTTTCTAAGATTTAGCATCTTCTATCTTTATGGCATCTCCTTTGATTTAAGTGATTAAAGGAGGAGAGTTAGAAGACTTGCCATATTTCTTTCCAATCTTCTCTATTCTCTTCCTTCCTCTCTTCAAGATCTTAGGAATTTCAATCTCTAATTAAATTCTGCTCTTTGCTTATTCATAGGTACCAAAGTATGGTGTTTTAGGACCAACATACTCATTCACAAGAGCTTCAATGATGTCTTCGGTTTCATCTATGTTAACCTCATATGAAAGAGGTTTCACCCATGAAACCCTAGGCTTGACTGCTTGAATGTATACATTGTCACAGTCAACTAGGAAACAAACATCATCTTTAGTCTTCTACCAATTGGTTAGAAATTCTGAACCTATTCTGCATCTTCTATCTGAAATTCTCAAAGTATGCATCCATGATGCTTTCAAAATTATCTCCTAATTTTTCTATGAATTCATTTATCTGATAAACTATGGGTTTGTCCTTTTTCCATACAATTGTGCCTTTGGAAGGGAAAAAATTTTGAACATAAAAGAATATGCATACCAAGAGTGAACCAAACTTACACGGATTGGTCTTTGATGCCCGAATGATCTCCATTTTCTTGCTCAATTGAATAAGCTGCAACTCGACAAGGTTGAATGAAAGATTGTTCTTGACCACTTTGTATGCCAAGTCCACAGTCTCGCATGGTACACTGTTTGGTCAGCTAGAACTGTATATTTGGTGTATAATTACATGAATACCAAACTTTAATTCCATGTCCGTGAATCCATTCAATCTCATGCCTCTTACATCTCACTTGGCAAGAGTCTTCTTTGCTAGGTCATCCTGAGGTAGGATTTTGATAGCTTTTCGTTTGTCAAGCATTGTGTACCCTGTCACACGGTGTACCATTATCTTGGTGATCTTCACTAGTTGCTCCAACTAGAGATGCATGTCATGAACATGGCTCAAAACTAACCTAATCCACTTTATCTAAAAGTTCTATGGCGTATGCATGATATGAATCAAACTCTTAACTTCAAGGTGTTTATGTTCTGGCTTTAGATTCACGTGCTCACAAAGCTTCTCATATTCTTGATTCATCTCTAGTAACCCTAGCTACTGAATGGTACAATGATAGAAATCTCAGATGTTATTGATCACTAGTACCTTTGGAGGAATTTGGGAATGAGCTCCCATTGAATCTATCTCTTTTATAATCGCAGGATAAAGTTTAAACTTTGGCAGTTCACAGACAACGTTCCTCACCAACATCTCAGATCCTTTCTTAACCTTACTGTTGGATGAAGATGCCACAATCGCTCGGAGGATTGATAAAACTTCACTGTAACTGAATCTTTCAAGCACAATTTCACTCTACAATTGCTAATAGCTCTTAATCACTTTGTAAAATGTAAACAATAACCCTTTGATTCCACCATTTATGAGAAATTTCATCATATATTATCATTAAATGCTTCGTACTTGGTAGTTGTGACAACTCAGGTAGTTCTTCCAGACTTTCTTGGAAGATTGGTGAAAACTAACATTTACATCTTCGAAACCATACAACTCAACTTAACTTGATTAAGCCTGTGTAACTCAGATGTAATTAAGATCCTGACTCGGTTAGAACCATAATGTGTCCTAGTGCATCAATATGTAGATTTGGACTTGCTAGCATATCTAGAACTGATGTATGATGGCTTGTATGCATAGTTCTAGTTATCTCCTTGCATATTTATTCAGAGATGGTGGATCCACCCAACTCACTGTTTTGGGTGCCATTCGATCCTTCATTGTTTTGGTCTGAATTCGCAGGAGACTTCTTTACCCACTACTGACTCATATGAATTCTGATTTAAGAAATTTTTCTTTTCCTTTCTCAAAAAAAGTATCCACTTTTTCTTTGTTCATGCAATTCTTTCTTAGATGACCGAGTTGTTTACACACATAACACCTCTTAGTAGGATTCCATTTTCTGAGATGAGTCTTTGCACGATTTGTACCAATGTGCCCATACTCACCATAGTGACAACATATGCTCCAAGTGTTGTAATCCCAACCAAAAATTGTTTTAGCTAGTTGTTCAACAGGGTTCCATTTCTTAGTTCTGCACTCAAAGACTTGTGACCTTGTTTGTTACAATTGAAACTTTTTCCTTCAAACTTAGGTTTCTCAGTGCATTCACTTGCTCTATGTCCATGTTTTTTGCATCTATTGAGTTGATTTATCACATCTTCTTGCTAAAGTGATAAATGATGGATTTCATTTTATTTTTCCTCTAATTTTGTACTCAGCAATATTTTAACTTCTTGTGCCATTTCTCTATCATTTTCTGCTTGATTCTTTTGTTCCATGACTTCACATATTCTGACTGAATGAATTTCTTGTTCTCTCTTCAACTTTCTGACTTCTTCATGTAAATTGAAATTCTTTGCAAGTAGGTCTTCAATGGCTACATCAGCTTCTTCATAACTTCTTTCTTTGCATAATTCTTCAATTATTTCTTCTATGTAGTTTTTATCTTTCATCTGCACTGCTAAATATTTTCTTCTTTTCAGGGAATGAGAGAGCCACTCCTTGAGTTTTCTGATTTGATCAATGACCACTTGTAGGTCTAGCTTTTCATGTTCAATGGATTTCTCCAGTCTATATATTTCTATTTCCTCTGATCTTTTCTCAAGTTGTTAAAATTCTGACAAGAGAACCTTTAGCTCTGATACCAATTGTTGGAAATATATTGAGGCTAGATGAATGAGAGGGGGGGAGGTGAATCAGGAACCAATAAAACTTATTCTTTGGTATCCTTTATTAGATTATCTAATCTGATTTCATGCATGAAATAGAAAAGAAATAAAACATCCACAATACTTGACACAATATTTGGTTACTTAGAGACCTTCCAAATAGAAAGTAAAACTAGGGTGGGGATGGTACCCACAAGAATTAGTACCGCAGTATAAATTTAGCCTGTTAAAGCTTAAAATTGACCACTTCTGATGGCCTACCCTATTAGGAGAAATAAGGATTGTTAGGTCCACCTTGTGAAAGGATTTGTACAATACAGTTAAGTATGCAACTCTGTTAGGAGATTTGAAAAGGACAAGTCCACCTAGTTAAAGGATTTTGTTGATGCACCTATTAGGATGAACTAGTGGATGATCTTCTATGCAACTCTAATTTTCTAAATGATATCCAATGATATAATAATAATCACCTGAATGTGATAGATGAGTCTTTGTTGTTCCTTTTACTGTTGTAGCCTTCTTAATCAGTCTACCACTTCATATTCGCATATATACTTATTTCACACACATTTGGATAAACACGATATCTTACATATATATCTTATCCAAATCAAATACCTTTGTAAGTCAGCTTCCATAAGATAAATTAATATCCAACAATAACAACTAAGTCAGCCCAATACTGATACTCAAGTCCAGTAATCCACTCGGGTGATATACTGGAACTCGGGAAATATGCTGACACTCGGGCAACATAGTAAAATTCCAATATATGGCACTTGGGCTACACTGTGTACTCAGGTCACATTGATCACTCAGGTAATACTGGTGACTTGGGTGATACTGATTTCCATTGTCTGCTTGGTTGAAACTACCATTGCTTGGGCTACACTACAACTGCTCGGGTTGTACTTCAAGCTATTGGCTCGGTCAACACTATAATGACTAAGTTTTTTGGGACTAATTGACAACAAGTCTTTCCATAAGGTCAACATAGAGTTCAGCTATACCGATGGTGATGGAGATTCAATTGAAGAATTGACTAAGTGTACAATCAACAGAGTAAAGACTAATGAGAAAAACTCAGGCAATTAAATTTGGAGCTTGAGATTGAGTTAAGGTGTGAAATCATGCAATTATTATCTACAGAGGTATATCTACCTATGTCAATGATTGCATCAATTATTTTGAAGAATTGATCAATTTATTGAAGATTCAAGTGACACTGGTACGAAGAACAAAGGACAGTCAGAACAAGTTTGATTGGATCAGTTTACCAAATAGTTTAATGTTATTTAATGATTGTTTGCATCCCAATTTATGTTGTATTGAGTTTATTGGGTTGACCAATGTGTTTTGGCAGGATCAAATTTTAATTTTAGGTCGTGGGTAAAACATTTCAGGTTAAAGGCTGACTTGTATAACTTGTTATTAAAGAAGGCTGAAATTATGAATTAGGGTAACAATTTTATGTGTTGCGTTGGAATTGATGATTTTTTGGAGTCAGTTGATGTCTAGGGTGGTGCAGTGATCAAAGCTAAAGTAGATCTATCAAATAAAAAATTCATATTCATATCAGACATTCTTGAGTCCTTCTTAAGGAAATCCCTAACAAGTTTGGAAGTTAAAATCCTTTAATAAGGTCACTCTTAACAGGGTGGGTAGGATCTTTAACAAGATATGAAGTATAAAATACTTTAACTAGGTGAATCTTATAAGGATTTTTAAATATCTTAACATAGTAGTCTTTAACAGGACTTGTTAGCTTCTAACCTGGCTAAAATACTCTTAACTAGGTATACCCCCAATAGGGTGATTATAACTGCTCCTAACAGAGAAACTTTCTTGGTGCACTAGTGAAGTTTATGGATACCATTCCACACATATTTTTCTCCCTCTAACAAGGGTTTCCATGGAAAAATCTTATGTTTTGTGTCTATTTGATGTGAATGGTTTATGTGTTAAGTTTCTATGTGCTATTTTCTTTTGCATGTTAGATCTTATGGAAGATATTTAAGTTTTGTTTCCATTTTGTCGGTGCACTGATTCACCCCCCCCTCTCAGTGCCTTTGAACACTAAAATGAGATTGAATCTATAAATACATGGTTTAAGAATCATTCAACACACAATTCAAGCTCTTTGAGTAGAGTCCAGAGCTGGTGATTATGCAAAAGATCAAAAAGGTGATATTTTGTTCAACATCGAGGAAAAATTGTGAGCAACTAAATTTACTTTGTTTAGAAAGGATTTTTGGTTTTTATGTGTGTTCAATCATATGCAACTTTTGTAACCATGATTCAAGCCATTTCCACTAGGTCTGCAAAGGGTACTAAGCTCTAGTGGTAGGAATTTAGAGATTTACTACCAAAATCATCAAATAGTCAGGCCCAAAATGAATTTGAATGAAAAGATGTTTGTAGCATGTGTAGGAACCCATAAACATAGTCGTTTGGCTAGTATCTCTTCAATTACTTTTTCAACAATAGGGAAAGAGGGTCACCACTATCTAACCCTTGGGAGTTGAATTTGGAAAACTTAATTTTTCCTAATGTGTTCATAGATCTTGAGTTTTTAAGGGATTTAGCCAAAGAATGTTTTCCAGTTACTAGGGTTATTAGGAGGGTAGACAAGAAATCCCTAGTTACCATAAATAGAAGAGGTCTAGTAGATGTATCTCATATTTTAGGTGCTACCTGCACAAAAATTGATTTTTACCTGAGAAAAATGTAACTATCATGCACATAAGGAGATGTTGAAGAAAATGGTAATTCCTAGATATATGCCCAAAGTAGATAGAAAACTTATTCCAATTCCAAAGAATGTCAACAAACCTTATGATCTTACCACTTTCTATAATTACATGACTCATACTATGCAAAAGCTATGTAAGGTTCTTGGTTTTAATGGAGATAACAAAGTAACAAAGGATTTATTGATGATGTTAATTCAAAACCCTGAAGTAAACACTGATTATGGTTTTGTGGGGTATTTGATTAAGAAAATTCATGAAGGATTGATAGAGATTCAAAAGAGTCTAGGGAAAATAGATTTTAAGTTCTATTCAATCCCGTGTCATTTAATTTTATTTCATAATGGTGATCAGATGGATAAAGAACTTATTTTGAATAGGGTAAGTTATTTTGATGAGCCAATTCTTGTTTAGTTGTAAATCGAAGTATGGGATTCAAGTTATGCTCGATCATGTTTCTTATATTTTGAAACTTGGATTGTTACTCCTATCATGGATTTTCTTGGTGTGGATTGAGAAAGGTTGGATATTTTTGTTAGGAGATTGTTGAAGCCTTTTCACTTTGATCTTGATTGGCCTATCTCACATAATTGGGGTGATTTCTAATTTTTGATGATATTACTATTTTTAGAATTTATGGTTATCTGCAACCACCCCATATTCTTCCCAAATTTGTTCCACTTAGAGTTGTTGTGATTGAATTTCTATAGCAATTGTTTTTGGTTGAGAAGGAGTATTTGGAAGGACATAAGAAGGGCACTTTTTTACCTATATTGTGAAATGTTTTGAACTTTTCAATTGGAAAGAAAATATTTGAAGAGTTAAACACTTTTCTCAAATAATACAGATTGGTTATTCCTCCTTCCAGATTCTGTGACCCTAATAAGTTCATCAAGGCTGAAATTCCAATGACAACTCCTTGGAAGAATAACATTCTTGATCATGAGCTCTTGGATGAAGAAGATGTTGTGAGAAATCTAATGGTAAGATTTGAGGTGCACAGAAGGAGAAGAAACTGGAATGATTTGATGAGATTTGAAGATGAATTTAAAGTAGCTGATGATACTTTTTTGGGTTTCTATTATGACTTGCCTTATCTGGAGAGAATTTATCATTGATTGATAATTGTAAGATATAAAATTGAGGGTATCTTGAATGTAAGATAAGATGAATATTGTTACATTTAAAATTGGAATGTTTATTGAAATGTATGGTATAAATTTAATGTGTGTTATAAGAATGGTGAAGAAGGTAAGATTGTCCTCTTAATCCCAAATTTCTTAAAGGAAAGATCCAAATTGATTAACCCTAAAGAAAGGATCAATTCATAAATCAATCAACCTATTAAGGATAAGGATAAAGAGAAAAACCCTAATCCTCGTTTTATAGAAGAGAGCATGTGATAGGTTTAGATAGATTAAGAACTTTAATTGAATTGAATAGGAGAAAAGTACTAACCTTGAAATGTTGTAGATCTGAAGAATGTTGTTTTAAGGGGTCTGCACTTATTTTTTGGAAAATTTGAGACCGGATCTAGAATAGAAACACAGGGACGAACAAAACCCAGAAATCTTTTTCCGTTCTGAAATAGTTCCAATTTGTACCCTCAAGTCAATGTCACCATTGACCCAGAATTTCCGATTCCGACCTAGGGTAGAATCAACCTAAAAGGTCTCCGATAGGAAATCTATTTTTGGATCCCAAAATTTTTCCAAAAATGGTATCTGAATCTGCACTTTGATCCACTGTTCTGAACCTATACCTGCAAGAAAAATGGGTTTGTTTGTTGGGGGGAGGGGTTTTCCTTAGTCAAACCCCAATTTAGGAATTAACCTTGAAATCAATAACTAAAATAAAGAATGCTAGCAAGTAGTAGAAGTCAATTTAATAATGAATCTATGATATTCAATAGATATACAATTGTATTTCGAATGTAAACAAGTATACAAATATGAAAGCTTGGAATCAATATTAGAAACCATAAAAATCCATGATTGTATGCTTGGAATCCACCTTGAAGAGAGAATGAATGATTGTTTGAGGATTCACAAAGGATCTTGAAGGAAGATCACACCACCATGATGGATAGATCTAGGGCTTGAATGATGAATCTTGAATGCTTGAACCAAATCCCTTCAAAGGATTGAAAGCTTGAATCCTTGATCTTCAATGGAGAACTTGAATGCTTGAGAGGAAGAATTGAACACTTTGAAATCTTGAAAACATGTAGAAAAATGGATGCTTGAAATTTTTTCTTGATGACTTCTTGTTTGATTTGATAATTTGTGCTTAACCTTGCTTAGAGAAAATGAGAGGAGAAAACTTCCTTATATATGAAACTAGGGCACAATATTCTAGAGAGGCCTACATAGGAGAATTAAATTAAAATTAGACCTATACCCCTAGGAGAGGACCTATATTAAATATAATTTAAGAATCATCACTTTGAAACCCAAAACAGTCGACTTGGAAGCGAGAAATGAATTTTTGATGACCTCCGACAGCCGACAGACTTCCAGATTTGAAAGGGGGACCCAAGTCAAGGTTGAGGTCATCCTTGACCTAGGTCAAGGCAGAGGTCAACCTTGACCTAGGTCAAGGTTGAGGTCAACCTTGACCCAGGGAGTCAGAACCCCTGGAAAATGTGTCAGATGGGAGGGATGGTGCCCTGAGAGGCCCAATCAGGGTCCTAAATAGACACAGAAGTAGGAGAGGATGAAAAAATGAGGGGACAATATGATGGTGGTCAAAAACACCCCCTAAGTAGGGCTAAAATTTCTTAACATGGAAGTGCTTCTATTTTAAGATGATACAATAACTATAGAAATATAATGGCAAGGGTTCCAAAAAGGGTTGCTGATGTTGAACAAAAAATTCCTATTGAGATTCAATTTTCTGGTGAAGAAAATGGAAATGAGTCTGAGGAGGATTCAAGTGATGGTGCAGCCTCTTCCCATGAACCTCCAACAAAGAAGATAAGGGCCAACTCACCTGTTAGGGATACAATCAAACCAAATGTTGCAATAATACTTATTCAAGAAGAAGGAGAATATTTTAAACAAATCATAAAATATTGACAAAAGGGAAATAGGAGGAATCAAGAGAAGAAGAAGGTAATTCTCCCTTAGCCAAAATTATTGACGATAGAGTTGTTCTTTCCCACAAATTTCTTGATGATGGTTATTTTATTCAATCTGATGAGTTCAAGAGCTTTCTAGTGAAATTTAATGGATGAGCTCAGAAAACAAATAAACTTGGATGATAACGACACTACCAAAAATGAGTAGGTTATAGTTGCATAGCAATAATTTGATCCAAATAATGTAAACTGACAATTGATGAGGCAAGGACCTTGGTGAAGAAAAGTAGTATGTTGTTAATCCCATGATGGAACTTATAGTCCTCATTTATTATTGATCAAGTCAGGAGGCATCATAATGTCCCACTTTATAAGTCTAAATTTGAATATGGTTATTGTACAAGAGGCTCGGGCTTTGATCCAAAATAAAAAAAAACATTAGTATTATGGTCTTTGACACCTGCTACACAAAAACCTCACATGGTAAATATTGAAGGTGAAATGTAGGGAGACAAAATAATTTTGAATATGTAGAACAACAACAAAGAGGTCACATAATTAATGATTCATGCTTCTTATCTGAATGTGAAAAAGGAAGAAGACCTAGAGAAGAAGGCATCATGAAACATACTTGGAATTGATTAATTTGGCAAAAATATACGAAGAAACATTAATGAAAAATGTTGCTTTGGAAATAACTGTAAAGGAATATTCTTAAAGGGTCCCTACAATTTTTGAACCACCAAGTCCAACCTATTGCTAGTGGTGTATTTGTGACCGATGATATGAAGGTAAAACTCAAAGACCATGCTAGTATAATCAAGAGCCTAGAAGAGGTTTTATTTAAGAATAAGGGTGTTTCTATGTTAATGCAGCTTATGGAGAAAAAAATTAGGATTATTAAAAGTAAATTAAGCAGTGTGCATGAACACCATGTTTCTATGATTCAAACTATTAAATCATGTGATGAGGCAGTTTCTTTTCTTGATCCTATGTTTACTGTGTGGTCTAGAAGGAACATGTTAATGGAGAAGCTTGAAACTGCAATGATGTACATAAATGGTATGCCAAAGAAAATTGAGGAAACAAAAGATAAAGTAACCATGGTTAATTCTTTGTTTTCATTATTTAAAGGCAAGGGACAATTGGTTAAGGGTAAATTTTAGTTATTCATTGATGGTTATCATCTGTTAGTTCCAGCTATTTATGATAAAAATAATGATTTGAAATCTATGGAGACTTGGAGCAGTGAATTTTATATAATTTTGGTAAATGTTGAAATGATGTTGAGCATGGACAGTGATGTTGATGTCCAAGGATTTTAATGATGTATTAGACAACATGTTCATGGGTGAAGTTTATTTTGTCAAGCTCATTTAAAACCATAACTGATGCTAGGTGGAATGAGGTGGTTAGTTAGTTTGAAGATTTGAAAGTATTCAATTGGACCAGTGACAAGGAAGTTAGAAAGTGAGAACTATTCCTGAAGGGAGAGAAGGCCCAAACTGAACAAGTGCTAATGTGGTTTTATCTTATTCTTTTTTTTTGTGACAGGGCATAAAAGTTGTTCAAGAGGGAGAATAGTTATAGTGGTAGGCATCTTGAATTTTCTATGAAAGCTATAGATGACCTAGGCGCTTCAAAACAAAACTGATCTGAAGATTTGAAGACATTATTGTGGATTTAAATATTTGTTGTTGTTGTTGTTGTTGATTCTATTCTATTGATCAGTTGAAATTTTGTTACCATTAAGTGATCTAAACCTTGTTGCATTCCTTAGTCTTATAAAATGGATTCCAAGATTACTTGATAGGGTTTCCCATATATTTTTTATGTCAGTCAATTTCATATATAATTTGATACATTTGAAGTCATACAATTTCTGCAAAGCATGTATAATGGTTTGATAGCTAAATGAGTAGTGGAGTTTGATACTATTGTCTTTGTATTAGATCAAAAATTTAATGAATGGATTACAAATTAAGGATTTGTTTCAATTTGTCTTTCTGTCAAGCAGAAATGGGTTATTATTTTTCTATCTTTCAAGGAAAGAATTAAATATGCTAAGGGTAATTACTGTGAAAGTTTAATTTGAATGCAAATTTGATGATAGTGTTAGAATAACTGAGGGGGGGGGGGTGAATCAGTTAGAATCAGTTTCCTCAAAAATTATCATATAGTCCCAAATTTATTCAAATGTATACCAAAATAAATTCAATCATATAAAACTTAGCTCGGTGAAAATGTATTCTGTAAACTTAAACTTCCATCCCACATCTACTTGGCAGTAGTACAATTCTTAATGTCTTCAAATTCAGAATCGGTAAGTGAAGAAGCAATCTCCACCATGATAAGGTTATGCTCATGTTCTTCTTTCAACTTATTCACTATTAGAGGTCCATTAGGTAATATGAATTCATTGTCCATAAAATCTTCAATGTTGCTTGCAATTCATGATAGGTATAATCTCATTCTACTTTTCCATGTCTGGAAGTTCTCCTTGTCCATCTTAGGTGCATCTCTCTTATACATCTTGTGATATTTAGCTCAATTCCTTTAAAACTTTCTTCTAAGCACTGTATGCTCTAATACCAATTGTTAGAATAACTGAGAGGGGGGGGGAATCAGTTAGAATCAGTTTCCTCACAAATTATCCTACAGTCCCAAATTTCTCTAGATGTATACCAAAACAAATTCAATCATATAAAACTCAGCTTAGTGAAAATGTATTCTATAAACTTAAACTTTCATCAATAGTGTTTACCGAGTGTCAGTAAATTAATACTATGATTTCCAATCTAGGTCAATAAAATAAAGTGTAAAGAAAAATAACAATCCACAATATTCATACACATTGACACAGATTTTTAATGTGGAAACCCTGCTAAGGGAAAAACCATCTGGGACCCTTAACCCAAAATATTTTCACTCTTTTGAAGTGAGCTCGCTGAGGAGCCAACCTTGTTAAAGGTTATAATGCACACTATTAAATGTGACCTTGTTAGAGGATTTAAAACTAATAGTCCTATCTTGACCTGGTATTCACTATGGTGTCAATAAGAAAACAATCAACATTCTCTTAATGTTATAATAAGGACTCACTGCCCCTCTTGGTTAAGAGATTTATCTGTAATAATGGTTAAACTGATACAGTAATGATCTGATTCAAATACAACTCTGATTTGCATATATTTAGATCTATTCTAAGTACATAATACCTCTGATCAATTTGTTCACTTTAGTTCAATTCATACTTGTTCTGCTTGGTAATCCTCTTTCCTCTGTTTGCTTGGTGATGTCTGTAGAAATGATTGGTTCTGTCTTTAACCAGTTTTATCAGTCATGTATCAAATTCACATGTATGCTTTAGCATCTATCAACACACACGATTCAGAAAGGAATCTCTTGTCTCTTATATAGACATCATGTATCATTTAATTTTCATCCTTCAGATCTTGCCGCTTAATCTCCATCATTCATTTTCCTGCTTGATCCTTCCTTGACAGTTGTGTTAAAAACATGTTTCAATCTCTGTCATTTGATCTTTATTGAATTTTCATAACAATTTGATCAATAAACAAACTTTATCTTTTACCTCAAAATTATCAATTGCCAGATCAACATCCAAGTCGACCTCAATTAGAATTAATTGCTCGATCTTAGTATTAACTGTGTTGTGTTGACAATCCCTTGCTCGGTTAACACTATTGCTCGGTATACACTATATTCTACTCTATTATTACTGTATCTTGGTATATACAAAACTCTTCTTTTTACCGACCACATAAACATTGTTTATTCTAGATCTTCAATACATAACAAATGTTTTCCACCATAATGACACTTAAATAAGTTAAAATCAATGACAATACATTAACTAATAATATTTATCATCACTTCTGCAACTCAATTGAATATCAACAAATGACTTCAAACATATAATCAATTGTAGTTCATCAATATCTCCCTTTGGCATTGATAGCAACACTATATGAAATATGAAATATAAAATTCCATACAATAAATTCCAAACTTTTTTTCTACAACTGCAATAATTTTGTAGCTCTCCCTAGCTTGAATATAATCAGTGTTAGTATAAACAAAATACTCATTATGCAGACTCTCTCTACAGTTTTGACATTTCAACTCTTGAACCTCTATGTAGATTAGCTATGTCTTTGCTCTCCTTTTCTCTTTTCTCCCTTTAGTGGATAGATATTTCATGAATCTCTCCCTGATATTTCATTGAGATATCTCTCCCTTTGACAATAATTCCAAAAAGAAAAATATGCAGCTCTTCAGTACCCAAATAAATATCTTTGATTTTTGGTGTAGTAGGTACCTTTTAGTATACTGATATCTCTCTGTTGGTCCAATTCATCTTTGCATCAACATTATTGATATTCTAATTTCATGTAGGTTGATGCAACCTCCTACTCTTCTTAGTTACCAATAGACAAGGGATGAACCCCTAGTCTACCTCTCAAGTAGTCAAATGTGTTTTTTGAATATGTCTGCAAGTTGTTATTTTGATTGTACATATTCCAGTATTACTTGTTTGTCTTGTACTTGTTCCCTCAAGTAGTGATACTTTATAGATATGTTATTTGTCTTTGCACGCATCACTGGATTCTTTGAAATATTTATAGCTCTTGTATTATCACAATAAATCATCACTAGTTTGGTGATCTCCTCATTCATTCCTTTCAATAATTATTTTATCCATTCTATGTTAGAACAATTTGCAGTAGCAACAACATACTCTGCTTTTGCAGTTGACTGAGATATACATCCTTTCTTCTTGCTAATTATTGGTTGTATTTCCTGTTTTGCTGCTTTCCCTTGTCCCTTGTTCTTTCCTCTGCAAAATTTTCAGGTTTTCATGCCTATACCTTGCCAAGTTGCTTAAACCCTGAAAAAACCCTAAGGCCAAAGTATTAAATGATGCATGTTTAAAACCCTTAGCCATGTCTTATGTTTCGTCATTACCTTTTTCAGTCACTCAAGACATGTGCTTTAAGTCAAGTCTCTTGATCGCGTTACCCAAAACGAATATGCCAAATCTTCTTCCGATCAAGCTTTTCCTTTGTGTCGCGTAGTCTCTTGAAAAAACGGAATATTCCATCAATGTCTCGAGACTTAGAGATCTTTCTTTAGTCGGGTTGTCGCTTGAACTTTGTAATATAAGCTTTGAAATGAATGGGACCCACTCCTCAGTCAGGTGATCGCGAGAAGAATTAGCAAGTCAAAGAAATTTCTTCCAACTTCGCGATTCACTTCATGTCGCATGGTCGCTAGATCAGCTCAGTCAAACAATTAAGCTTTTCCTTCAGTCACGTGGTCTCGTGATCAACTAGCAGTTAAGACATAACAGTCCCGATTCAGCGACTAACGGTTTCATGTTAAGTGATTTCCCTCAGTCGAGATGTCGCCAGAGCAGAAGGATTACTCAGCTTTCCAGAATGCATAAAGTGGACCAAATAATAGATGACATCTGTCACAGAACTAATGGTTGTCGGGAGGTCGCCAGGAGGAGGAAAGAGATCAAGCGATAAGGAGACAAAAGTGTTTTCACCCTCAGTCACGAAGTCTCCTGATGATTTAAGGGCATGAAGAAGTGAATGGCGACTAAGAAACAACCGTGCAATGAAGGAATAAAAAGATCTGACGGTGGTCGCGTAGTCTAGTGATAAAAGTGCCCCAGGGAAAAAGTCCTTCTGACTAAGCGATTAAGGCATGTCGCGAAGTCGCTCTGAATAGAATAAAGGCATGTGCTATATGATAAGGTTAAGTTGAACTTATCACCCGACTCAGTGACTAAAGGTTGTCGTGTAGTCTTGAAATGAGAAATGAGCATCCAGCAACTTAGCGATTATCATTAAAAGTTAAATGCAACGGTTTGTCGCCAAGTCTGGAGAAGAATGCTGGGTTAAGGTTAACTCCCCGCGACTTAGATTTTTGCTTGTGTTGCCTGATCGCCAGAAGGACTTGAGTTAACCGAGGAAAAGAAAGACCATTGTCGCCTAGTCTGAAGATCAGACTATGGTTAAGGAAAAGTGCTCACAACAAAGAGACTTAATGAGGTCGCGAGGTCGCCTGATAATGAGATCTAGAAAAGCGGCGCCATGTGGATGACATGATAGAGAAGATCACCCGGCGGCCAATCAGATGCATGAATTTTTTATTACTGTGTACAAAAGGTAGCTGGGATGTATGACAGAGGATGAATCAAAGGATGCCATGTCAGCTGTCTTAACCATTTTATGATTGCGCCAAAAGATTCATGATTTAAATTTGATTTTCTGTCACCTCGCGCAACTACGGCTAGGTTTTTGAACGTTTCATGGCATATCAACTTAATGGCAGAACTGACATTTCTGAATTTTGAGCCATGTACTCTGAATCCTTTGGCTATAAACAGAGGATTGTGCATTCATTCCTATTCACCGAGTTTATGATTTCAGAGCTAAATTGTTGTTTCAGAGCGAAAGGTGATATTCTGAGCTATTCTAAGGTGATTAAAATTTCTAAGAGTTACAGAGAGTTGT
>MU222974.1:1001468-1022329 GCA_018584345.1 Thuja plicata
GAACTTGTTTAAGGACCTCTGTCAGCAGGACACTGTCCATAGTATTGATTCCTTGAAGAGTGAATCAACTAGGTTATCCCTCCTATTAAGAAAAGGAAGAAGGATGAGAATCCTTGTATCACTGGTTATTATTATTATGTTAATAACTATGGTTTGTATGGTAATATCTTGTTTATGGTTATGCTTGATCATCAGCAAGATACTTCATAAGTTTTTTCAATAAAGATACATATTTAACCAGTGCCCACATCAACAAATACTGTGTTAACAACCATCTTGAAAGGTAAAACCTGCCTGAGTAGTTGTGGAACTCAAAAATGAAGAAGGACCTTATCCAGTCCTTAGCAATTAGGCTTTTCTTGTCTCTGAATCAGAAGTAAAGGTACAAGGTTCACATAGACATTTCAAGCATTGTGATTCATACAAGAAAAATCCCTAACACTAATCCAAGTAACTAGTATTTCTCCAATAAAGAATGCTCCACTAGTAGTAATTTTTCTATCATCTATATTCCCAGCCCGATCAACATCAGTATAAAATTTCAATTCAAATTTTCCTTCTCTTTTGTACCATAGTCCATAATCCTCAGTATTCTTTAGATATCTAAAAATTCATTTTACAACTGTCATATGTGATTCCTTAGTGTTAGCAGAAAATCTTGCAACTATTCCAACTGCATGTGCTATGTTAGGTCTTGTGTGATCAACATACATCAATTTACCAATCATATATCTGTACAAGGTTTGATTTACCTCAGGTATTTTGTCATCATTTGTCAATTTTCATCTTGTCACCATAGGTGTTCCGACGGGTTTTTATTCCTCCATTTAAAATGTCTTTAGTACTTCCTTGATGTATTTTGACTGAGTAATGTAGATTCCTGTAGTTTTTTATAAAATTTGCAATCCTATAAAAAAATTGATCTGACCAAACATCGACATTTCAAATTCTTTCCTCATTTCATCAGCAAATGAAGTGCATAAGTTATCATTACCCCCAAATATAATGTTGGAAATACTGGGGGGGGGGTGAATCAATGTTTAACTAATTATTCTATTTCAAAAATTTGAACATGAATCAAATAAAAATATATGAAGCATAATATAATAACACATAACACCAGATATGTTTACGAGGAAACCTTGATCAGAGGAAAACCCCGGTGGGAATTAGTACCCACAAATAATTGTACTAGTATAATGAACTTGTTAAGGTTCCTTTGCCCTGTTAAAAGAATTCTTTACAATGCAAGTAAAATGACCCTATTAGGAGTATTTACAAAACCCTGTTAGAGGTGGTTGGCTCACTACTAGAGCTCACTACTCAATAAGATAAAGGCTACAACTTTCTTGATAATAGATATACACTATATCCAAAAGTGAACTGTTTTATACGACACAATTGTCTGATCAGTTCCGTGTATGAATTGATGCTCTTAATCTCTTAAAGAGCTCTATCTCATGCTGACATCTCTATACTTTTCTTCTATATCTCTTCTCTACATATTTCTTTGACACTTTATAATACAACTTTACTTGTCATATATACATGTTCATGCCTGAATAGACGCGACCAAAAATAAGAACTTAGTTGACCCAAAAAAAATCACAACACTTCCAAAAAAATTGGCTTAAGCGTGTTTACAATAATGTTTAGTATATAATAACAAACTTATTACAATAGGCACTTGGCCTTTACAAAACAAAATATTATATGCTAAATCAAAAACTGTAGTTGGCTTCATACTCTATTTTCTGAGTTGTTAGTGCACTTAATCTTTCTGTAACTTCTCTGTACTATTATTTTGTACCATGCATGTATATACTTAACATATTCACATATCATGGATCTTATGTATGAATGCGCATATCCTGATTCAATCGTACACACGTGCGTTGGTGCTCTGATCGACTGCATATGTCTGTTCTATTCTATCTTCCATACTTAGCCATTTTGTTCTTCAAAGTTTGCTGTCAAAACTTTAGTACGAATTTGTTGCCATAATGACAACAAAAAATAAGTCATATTCTCCCTAAGATTCAACTTGCCAACAATCTCCCCCTTTGTTATTAATGGCAACAAAGGAATGTGGCCAAGTTACTCAAACTTTGACTAACACCCAAAAAACTGTATATCATCCTTTTTTATTCAAACTTCTATATATAACATATACACATATTCCTTATATACATTAATCCCCCTTTGAAATTAATGACAAAGGTGTCAAAATTGTAAGTCCTTGAGTACTTACTCTGAATATACATCTGGATAAGCAATCTGTAGATTTTTTATCTCTTGCTACCAGAATGCCTTCAGTGCATCAACTTTCTGAAGATGGGCGCACAAGGCATATGTAATATTCTCCATATTTTTTAGATCCATGCTAGGTCCTTGATCATATGTAGAAATGGTTGCATCTACCTATTTTATGTTCTCATTTAGAATAGCCAGTAAGGCCGCAAGTGATTTTCTTAGTTGAGTCTGCCTGGTTCTGATCTTGCTAATCTCCAACTTAGCCTTTTCAATCTTGTCTAACTTACCTTGATAGATATTTTTGCATACATTAATATCTTGCAAGGATGTTTCAATTTATTTCCTAACACTTTCAACCAAGATGTCAGCTTCCTCAATCTTTTTGATGTGCTCTGAGGTGAATTTCACTCTGTCCATGCAGTTTTCTATTACATTTCTGCCTTTAGCTGCTAGTTCTTTCAAGATTGCTTGACCAATCTTCAATGAGTTCAGATCTAAAGAGAAATTATTTGTCAATTCATCTAATCTTCCCTTCTTGTACTCAACTTCTGAAATTTTAGTAGCAGAGTCTACTAAACATGTGAAATGTGATTTGAAGCTTGTTAAGATGCTGTCAACATCATCAACTGACTGAATCTTAGCCATTTTCTTATCTGTTGGCACTAAGTCATTTTGAATGTTCACTGTCTCTAGAAAGAGAGGGTTTCTCATGAATTTTTTTTCTTTGTCTTTCTCCATGGCTAGCACACTGATCTTAATCAAATCTTCTTCTTCCCAAGCATCTAGATTTGCTGAATCAGGGGTCAAACTTGACAACAATGATGGTTTGATGGATGGAGTATGTATTACATTCTGACTGGAATCCACATATTCACTCTTCACAGTGATCTCCATTGCTGGTGTTTCATTAGTTTGATTGTCTTCCTCGTTATTCAAATTTGTTGAATCTTTAGAGGGAACTTCATCTTGTTGTAAGGATGTGTCATCAGTGCATACATTCTCTATCTCTTCAGTGCTGAAAAATTCTTTTTCAACTTTGTCCATGTCATTGTCAGAAGTAGTCATAGATATCTTAACATCATCAATCATAATAGTTTCTTCTGAATCTTTGGCTGTATCAGAAGCTATTGAAATAGTGGGCACTGGCTCTTGTGGACCTATCATAGGCGCATTTTGAATAATTGGTTCTTTGTTCTATTTGGGAGGAGCTAGAGTTGCTTTTGCTGTAGGTGCCATTGATGGATACATGTGTCTATCCAGAAATACCTTCCCAAATGATTTCTGAGTCTCTTCACCAACCAGTTCATATTCTTTTTTCATGATATGGAGAACTCTTGTTTTGGTTCTGAGATGAGGCTTTACTAAATCCAACAAAATGACTTTCTCATCATGTGAGAAAACAGGGAGAAGACTGTCTAATTTTTCTTCTCTAATCCTCATATCCTCTTCAATTGCTTACCTTTTCAATACATCAAGTATGTTCCATACTTTTTTTGGTATGACTGTTTTGAGTCCCAATACTGTCCTCTTAAACTTGATCTTGTGAGAGATAATCATAGAGTGAATTTTTGATTTGTCTATCTCTTGGTACTTGTCATATACAATTTTGATAGATTCTAGTCTTCCTTCATTAACAATTCTATTCTTTAGAACTGTTAGACTAGGTCTAAATCCTACCTCAGGAGGGGCTTGAGTGTTCTTTACCTTGAGGATGGATGACTTGTGGGAACTTGTTTCTTCCTCCTAGACATCTTACTTGGTACAGAAGGTGGAGAGGATTCTAGATCAATGGTATTTGATGGTGTAGATGTACCTTCATCAGATTTCTTCTTCTTCTTTTTGGACATATCATCATATTTTTCAATTTTCACCTCTGCAGCACTTTTCTCAAGCTCTTTTGCAATCTTAGCTTCCCTAGCTTTGTCTAGGTCTTCTTGTGTAACACCATGAACTCTTAGGATGTTAGATGTGATCCTTGATGCCTTTCTTTTATTTTTTACACTGTATAAGACAGAGTCACCTTGATTTTTCTTTTCTCAGTAAGTACCCCATCTAGGTTCATTGGGATCCTTGGGCACAGAAATAAGAACTTGTGCATAACCTTCCAAAACATTTTCTTCAATTTCATATCAAAGAGGGTGAATCCATTTTGTTCTAGGCTCAACTGCCTCCATGCAAGTACAATTAGTTTACACCATGAAGCATATGGTGTCTTTGTATTTCTCAACTATCTTCTCTGGTATCCTAAATTTTTTGATCTCCATGTCCATAGAATCTTTCACGCTTCTTTCTGATGTAGCTTTTAGTGATATTTGAGACATAGTGAGTTTACTCTTGTCTAGGTAAAGACTGGCAACTTTACCAATAATGTGGAAGTAGAGATAGATGATCAAAGAGCCAAATCTGAATATTTTTCTCTTGCCATGCTTTACATCTCTAATGTTGTCAATCAGCTGTGCGTGCAATATTTCACATAGATTGTACTGTGTATTATCCTTCACCATTTCTATTGCTTCCATGACAGTTGTTGGAGATACACTATTAAGTCTGCTTATGTGTTGGAACTTATAACCTAGAATCATAGTGACCAGTTTGATGTCATCTACCTTAATGGGATCAAGAGTCATTCCACACCTATCACTCCTAGATAAGCATGCTCTTAACATCCTTACCAGTGGGAAGAACTGGTCCAGTCTTAGGAAGTCAAGTCATATCATGAATTAGGTCTGCAATAATGTGGACATGAACTTCACCAATCCAATATAGGTCATCATGTATCCTACTCAGTAGGATTTTAACCCATTCTGGCTCATAGAACTCGTGCGCATTAGAATACTCAAAGATAGGGTTATCAGTGAGATGCGCGTATTCATCTTTGAATGAATAATTTGATTTCATCATTGAAGCCATAAGAGTAGCAATGATGTTATCTCCAATTGTTTCCTTCTTGCAATATATATATACATGAATGTCTTCTACATGCATGACTCCTAGGGGAGTCTTAGAAAATTCTCCTTCAACATCATCTGATATGAACTTGAATGGATGCTTCTTCAACATGAATCTTTTCCTTTTAGCAATGTCAAATACAACAGGGGTTTCCATACTTACTTGTTTCTTGATTAAATAGGGTTTCACGGTGATTCTAAAATGACACGACTGCTAGGGTTCCATTTCAATCCTTAATCCGTTCACAAACCAATCAATTCCTTAACCTATAGTTCTTTGATGCTCAATGCTCATGTGCTCTCTGAATGCTCAATCTCAAATGCAAAGTGGGGTTTGAAGATCTTTTACAAACTTATATAAAAGATTATTGCATTTAATGCTTGTTGTCGTAAAGTGGTTTACATAGATAATTTCAATCTTTGCTTCTGTTCAAGTTCAGACTATGTGTATATGCATACGTCCTCATTTCATCACCAAATGTATGAATTCATAGGTGCATACTCAGATGTGATTATACCAGCCACGTAGGGGTTCAGAGATAGAATAGCTCCCCCTAAGACCATAAGGGTCAACTAGCTAGAAGTAGAAGGTGCATCCACTGAGGATGCATCTACTACCTTGTTCTCTTCATTATCCTTCTTTACTTCAAACCAAATTTTATCTGCATCTTCTTTAGCTTGTCCAAATTTAACTTCTCCTGATTCTTCAAATAGTGACTTTTTAGGATTCTCTTGTCTTTGTGCTCTTGACCTGCAAACCCTTGAGATATGTCTAGCTTTTCCACTTGAGTGACAAATGATAGGAGGTCTAATGCTATTATTTATTATGCTACACTGCTTGGCTGTGTGTCCATTGTAATTACATATCTAACATGTAATGTTCTGAAGGTTCTTTTGAGGTTGATTTCTCTGATTGTATTGAGTCATATTTCTTTGATTCTGTTGTGACTGATTTCTTTGACTTGTTCTGCAATGAATATCCCTATGACCAAAATTATTACAGAAGTAACAATAACCATTAAAATGTCTTACCTCTTTACAATCTCTTGCCAAGTGTCCATGCTTGTTACAAGCATAACAAGTTCTGTTAACTTGATTGAGTTCATCTTTAGGTGGTTTTTTTTTAGCCTATGCAAGATTCTCAGTTTTCTTTGCTTCAATAGATGTCTCTTCTACTTTCTTTCTTTCTTGCATTGAATTGATTTCAATTTGAGCTACACTGTATCCAACACCAGTAATATCACCTTTTAACTTCTGTGCATAAAGTTGTGATTGAATTAGATTAGAACTTGTGTGTAGTTTATCAATCTTGTCTTTTGCTTTTGTTAATTCAGATTCTATCTTTTTCTTGATGTTTTCTAATTCCAAGATTTTTATGTTTTCTTGCATAAGTTCATCATCTAATTGTTTATTCTCTTTGGTCTATTCTTCAATAGTTGTTAATCTGTCTATAATTTGTTCATTAAGATCTTAAATCTTGTCTTTCAAAGACATTTTCTCTTCATTTAGCTTTTTGACCATTTTTCCTAGATCATTTGTGGAGCAATCTTTCAAATCTTTTCTTAATTTCTTGATAAGCATTTGAGAGCCATCAACCTTTAGTTTAAGCTCTTCATTTTCTTTTTCAGATCTATCAAGATCCTCAAGGGCTGCTTCAAGATTCTTTTTTAGATGTTTTGCTTATGTTGAATTGATGATCTCCTCAAGTGGTTAAAATTTCTTTCAGAGGACCAGAGCTCTGATACCAATTGTTGGAAACACTGAGAGGGGGGGGTTGAATCAGTGTTTAACTAATTATTCCATTTCAGCAATTTGAACATAAATCAAATAGACAATATATAAATCATAACATAATAACACATAACACCAGATATGCTTATGGGAAAACCTTGATCAGAGGAAAACCCCGGTGGGAATTAGTACCCACAAATGATTGTACTAGTATAATGAACTTGTTAAGGTTCCTCTACCCTCTTAGAAGAAGTCTTTACAATGCAAGTACAATGAACCTATTAGGAGTCTTTACAAAACCCTGTTAGAGGTTGTTGGCTCAGTGCCAGACCTCACTACTCAATAAGATGAAGGCTACAACCTTCTTGATAATAGATATACACTATATCCAAAAGTGAATTGTTGTATATGACACAATTGTCTGATCAGTTCCGTTTATGTGTTGATGCTCTTAATCTCTTAAAGAGCTCTATCTCATGCTGACATCTCTATACTATTCTTCTATATATCTTCTCTACATATTTCTTTGACACTTTCTAATACAACTTTACTTGTCATATATACATGTTCATGCCTGAATAGACGCGACCAAAAACAAGAACTTAGTCGGTCCAAAAACAACATTCACAATGCTTCCAAACAAATTGGCTTAAGCATGTTTACAATAATGTTTAATACATAATAAAAAACTTATTACAATAGGTGCTTGGCCTTTACACAAAAAAATATTATACGCTAAATAAAAAATTATAGTCGGCTTCATACTCTATTTTATGAGTTGTTAGTGCACTTAATCTTTCTGTAACTTCTCTATACTATTATTCCATACCATGTGTGTATAGACTTAACATATTCACATATCATGGATCTTATGTATGAACGTACATATCCTGATTTGATCGTACACACGTGCGCTGGTGCTCTGATCGACTGCATATCTATGTTTTGTTCTGTCTTCCATACTTAGCCATTTTGTTCTTCAAAGTTTGTTGTCAAAACTTTTGTATGACTTTGTTGCCATAATGAAAACACAAAATAAGTCATATTCTCCCTGAGATTAAGCTTGCCAACATATAATATCATCAACAAATATATCAGCAATAAGTGTCTTATCATCATTTCATCCTTTTAAATACAAATTGTTGTTATCACTTGTTCTAATTAATCCAATACTTATAAGACATGAATGCAATCTTTCATACCATGCTCTTGGGGCTTGCTTTAGTCCATATAAATCTTTATGTAACTTACATACCATGTGTGTCTGATTAGGATCGACAAATCCCTCAGGTTGTTCAATGTATACCTCCTCTTCCAGTATTCCATTAAAAAATGTAGACTTCACATCCATATGATATACTTTGAATCCTTTACATCATTTCATCCTTTTAAATACAAATTGTTGTTATCACTTGTTCTAATTAATCCAATACTTATAAGACATGAATGCAATCTTTCATACCATGCTCTTGGGGCTTGCTTCAGTCCATATAAATCTTTATGTAACTTACATACCATGTGTGTCTGATTAGGATCGACAAATCCCTTAGGTTGTTCAATGTATACCTCCTCTTCCAGTATTCCATTAAAAAATGTAGACTTCACATCCATATGATATACTTTGAATCCTTTACATGCAGTGTATGCAAGTAGTATTCTTACTTCTTCAAGTCTAGCAACTGGTGCAAAGTTTTCTCCATAATCTATTCCTTCTTCTTGTGCATACCCTTTGCAAACCAATCTTGCTTTATTTCTGATTACATTCCCATCTTCATTCAATTTGTTTCTCAAAATCCATTTGGTGCCAATGATATTTTTATCACTTGGTCTCAGTACTAATCTCCATGTCTTATTTTCTGTGTATCTGCTCAATTTCCTCATTCATGGCATTAAACCATTCTTCATTTTTTAATGCATCTCTAACATTCTTAGGCTCAAATTCACAAATTAAACAAGTTTCATCTCCAAATGTACTTCTTGTCAATATGCTTACTCTTTTATCTCCAATGATTTGATCCCATGGATGGTGTCTTCTTAAATATCTAGCAAGTACAGGTTTAGTTCTTGGTCCTTCATTATCTTCTTCTGTATTTACATTGTCTTCTAGTTCACGATGTTCTATTTCAACATTTCTCGGTCTGTGCTACCTATTGCATGGTAATGTTACCATGTTGCCCAGTAATTCTAGGCATCTACATCATTATAGTATTAGGTTCTTCCTAGTAAAAAAATTTAGTGTAATCTTCAGGTTCTCTCACGCTCTCCTCATCATTTAACTTACCAAATTCATCAACTTTCAGATTTTCACTCTCAATGATTTTATTAGTTGTCTTGTTCAGAAATTTGTAAGCTTTAATCTTAGTAGACTATCCAAGAAATATTCATTCATCACTTTTTATTTCAAATTTTTCATTTCTCTCATCTTTCAAATTATAACACCTACTACCAAATATTCTAAAATAACTTACATTCGGTGTATACCTATACCATAGCTCATAAGGTGTTTTTTTTGAATCTTTCTTTAGTTGTACCTGGTTCAGTGTGTATACTATTATGTTGACTACTTCTCTCTAGTATGTTTGTGAAACTCCTTTCTCAATCATCAATGTCCTAGCACAATCAACAATTGATCTGTTCCTTCTTTCAACAATCATGTTCTGTTGTGGTGTCCTTGGTGTAGAAACCTGTCTTTTGATTCCATACTCATTACAAAAGTTAGTGAACTCATCATAAATAAATTCACCTCCTCTATCAGATCTCAAACATTTCATCTCTCTATCATTTTCCTTTTCCACTTTTTCTTTATACCACTTAAACATCTTAAATGCTTCAGATTTTTCTTTTAGGAACATGACAGTCATCATCCTAGAGTAGTCATCAACAAATAAGATAAAATATATGTCTTCATAATAGCTTTATGTTCTCATTGGTCCACATAGGTCTATATGAACTAACTCCAAAATGTCATTAGCTGAATAATTCTTGCTCTTGAAACTAGATTTTGACATCTTTCCCATTTGACAATTTTGCACATAACATGGTCTGGTTTAGATAAGCTCGGTAAGCCTCTAAATTTATTTTTTTCTACTAATGTTAACCATGTTGTCAAAATTCACATGAAAAATTGTTTTATTTAATAGCCATATATCTTCATTCTTTACCAATAAACAAGTAGTTTCAGTTGTGTCAAGATAGAATAGGTTACCTTAAGATTTTTCACAAGTACAGATCAATTTTCGTTTTCCATCATAGATTCTTTATTTTCTATTCTCAAATGCAACTCGATGACCTGTGTTATTCAACTTTGAAACACTCAACAAATTGTAGTTAAGTCCTTTTACCCAATAAGCATTTTCACATTTGATTTGATTGTTTAGCATAATAGTACCTTTTGCTTTCACTTGACAGGGTGTATCATTTCTCATTCTTACTGATCCTCCATCATAATGTTCAAGAAATTCAAAATTTCCTTTATCACCAGTCATGTGATGTGTACAACCACTATCAATAACCCAAATATCATGTTTACTAACTTTAGAGATAAGTGTTGTCTCTACATACCTTTCATCCTCATCTGAATCATCTTTCAATGATACAAACACTGTCTCAATATCTTCATCACTGTCAAATTTACTGTCATTCATTTTATCTTCAGAAATGTAACAAACTTTCTTACCTTTATCTTTGTAATCTCAGTTATCTCTTCTGTTATACTGTCAGTTTCTTCTGAAGTCTTGGTCACCCTTTATGTCATTAGATCTATCATTTCTATTATCATTCTTTTTGTTAGGGCATCTTGCAGCAAAATGGCCAAACTCTTTACAATTAAAGCATATCAAAGGTAGTTTATCTTTATATCTTCCTTTACCTCTATGTAATCTTCTAACCATTAAAGCTTCAAGTTCATCAAGTTCCTTGTCATCACTATCACTATCATTGTTATTTTTGATTATGTGTTTGCTACTAGATTTACCAATTTTCAAAGTAGACATAAATGCGGATTCCATAGATGGTACAATACTATTGTCAAAGTTATTCAGCATAAAATAAATCAATCTTCCAATAAGACTATCAACAATAATTTTATTTCCAGGTGTTGCTCCCATTTCATGTATTACAGAGACTCTTATAGAATAAATAGGAGAGCTCTAAGAATATTACTCACAATTGTGTCTTCATCAATGGTTCTACCAGATCCTCAAATAGCATTCACAACTTCTTTAAGTCAATTAATTTGCATTGAGTGATGTTTTCTCCTTCCTTCATTCGCATGTCATCAAATTTTCCACGAAGACTTTCTGCTTTGGCTCTCAATACATTTGCATCTCCTCCATAAACTAGTGTAAGCTAATCCCACATCTGCTTGGTAGTAGTACAATTATTTATGTCTTCAAATTCAGAATCGGTAAATGAAGAAGCAATCTCCACCATGATAAGGTTATGCTCACATTTTTCTTTCTATTGATTCACTGTCAGAGGTCCAGTAGGTAATATGAATTCATTGTCCAGAAAATATTCAATGTTGCTTGCAATTCTTGATAGGTATAATCTCATTCTTCTTTTCCATGTCTGGAAGTTCTCCCTGTCCATCTTAGGTGCATCTCTCTTATACATCTTGTGATCTTTAGCTCAAGTCCTTTAAAACTTTCTTCTAAGAAATGTATGCTCTGATACCAATTTTTAGAATAATTGAGATGGGGGACAAATCGGTTAGGATCAGTTTCCTCACAAATTATCCTACAGTCCCAAATTTCTCCAGATTCATACCAAAACAAATTCAATCATATAAAACTTAGCTCAGTGAAAATGTGTTCTATAAACTTAAACTTTCATCAATAGTGTTTATCGAGTGTCAGTAAATTAAAACTGGGATTACTAATCTAGGTCAATAAAATAAAGTGTAAAGCAAAATAACAATCCACAACATTCATGCACACAGACACATATTTTTAATGTGGAAACCCTGCTAAGGGAAAAATCACTTGGGACCGGTAACCCAAAATATTTTCACTCTTCTAAAGTGAGCTCGGTGAGGAGCCAACCCTGTTAAAGGTTACAATGCACATTGTTAAATGTGACCTTGTTAGAGGATTTAAAACTAATAGTTATATCTTGACCTGGCATTCAATACTATGGTGTCAATAAGAAAACAATAAACATTCTCTGAATGTTATAATAAGGACTCACCGTCTCACTCAATTAAGAGATTTATCTGTAACAATGGTTAAACTGATACAGTAATGATCTGATTCAAATACAACTCTGATTTTTAGATATTCAGATCTATTCTAAGTACATAATACCTATGATCAATTTGTTCACTTTAATTCAATTCATACTTGTTCTTCTCGGTAATCCTCTTTCCTCTATTTTCTCGACAATGTCTGCAGAAATGCTCAGTTCTATCTTTAACTAGTTTGATAAGTCATGCATCAAATTCGCATGTATGCTTTAGCATCTGTCAACACAAATGATTCATAAATGAATCTCTTGTCTCTTATATAGACATCATGTATCATTTAATTTTCATCCTTCAGATCTTTCCACTTAATCTCCATTGTTCATTTTCCCGCTTGATCCTTCCTCGATAGTTGTGTTAAAAACATGTTTCAATTTTTGTCATCCTATCTTCATTGAATTTTCATTTAGCCGTTTGATAAAATAACAAAATTTATCTTTTACCTCAAAATTATGAATAGCCAAATCAACATCCAAGTCGGCCTCAATTAGAAATAATTTATTGGTCTTAGTATTAACTGTGTTGTGTCATCAATCCCTAGCTTGGTTAACATTGTTGCTCGGTATACACTGTATTTTACTCGGTTATTAATGTCTCTCAGTGTATACATAACTCTTCTTTTTATCGACCACTTAAAAATTGTTTATTCCAGATCTTCAATACATAACAAATATTTTCCACCATAATGACACTCAAATAAGTAGACATCAATGACAATACATTAACTGATAATATTTATCACCACTTCTACAACTCGGTTGAATATCAACAAATGAATTCAAACATATAATCAGTTGTAGTTCATCAGATAGTTGTCCATATATATAAAGAACTTGTATGTCAAGCATACTTTCTTTAAATTTCCATATTATATGTTGAATGAATTTAGTTGTCAAGCATATATATTTTTCCTTTAAGTGACTCCTGACCCAGATGGATTAGGCATTGGTCATAGTTGATGCATAAAATTGTATGGTGAAACATTCAAAAAATTACAAAACTGTATGTTCTTTGATTGTTTGATAAATTATCTTGTTTTTTCTTAGTACAAGTGTGGTGTTCTGAGAAATATCCATAGTCTTACATCTTCTGAATGAGTTGTGAGAAGTTAATTGGTTAAGTAGATGAGATATAGGTGCACCCACCTGGGTCTTATGGATCTCAAAGTGTAGAAGGTTTTACAACCTTGTCATTTTTGGGATTTTCATGTCCTTTGTTCATTGATAATGTAGTGAGTGGTTTCATTATGTTCTAGGATAGTGATTTTGAAGCATTTACCTTTTGGAAGCAAGGGTAGAAAGAAAAAACACCAATAATATGGATGTGATTTTATCATTCTCATGCTTTCTTTCAAGGAAAGGATTAAGTATTATTCAATTGATAAATGTGAGAAGTGTATGTATGGTATAAAGCTGATGATAATATTGGTTATGTGGGATTGCATATATGTTACGCATATTTAGTAATCTTAATCTTGTGTCTCTATGAGAAGTTAAACATAAAGTTGGATGTGTCTTATAGTTTTTTGAGTTTGTTACCCTATAGGTTAATCAATGGTCTAAGTCATGTTACAATAATGTTGGAGAGCGCAATAATCCATAAACTTGAAATAATTTTACTTTGTGTTGTTAATTTCATGGTAAATTATTTGCATTCTCAGTACGAAATAAGAAGCTATGGTGAGAAATTTTCTATGTGACTGTTCCTACAACCATTCAAAATTTGTTCTTTGATTGTTCTTGCAGCGAAGACAAAATATAGTAACTTCCTGTTTGTTTTCTAAGAACTATGTTTTTGTTATTTTCTTCATGTCTGTTTAGTTGTTGATTCATGTTTAGTGCTCAAGCTATTTATTTTCAAGCATTTTTTTTTAGTATTGTTTCCTTGAAGAAAACTAGTAAACACATTATACATTCATGAAATTATCATGAAGACAAATTTGGCTATTCTCAACAAATAAAATTATGTAATAGAAAGAAAACAGAGTAGGAGACAATCTTAAAATGATATTTTCAATTAATTTATTCAGAAGTATTCATACATTTCATTTAATACAAGACTTTTTCAATCCTATTTCTGCAAAAATACCTATTACATAAATTATTCTACTTGTCCCTATACAAAAAAAATTTAGAACTCGTAAGATAGGCCTTGATATTCCTTTTATATATATAAGGAATGCAAAAAGCTACAGGCCAAAGTATCACTTTTATATTTTGTTACCAACTGCCACTAGACAATGATAGAAGATATTCTCCAAATGAAGGTTTATGAGCCATGCTATTATTGCACATGGGTGGTTTTTGAGGCATAAAATCCCTAGAGTCAAATTTCTCACCATCTTCCCTCATGATAGATGGCTTTGAAAATACAACACAAGGAGAAAAAAATGACTCCAAACTCCCATCTTTTGTGTCTACACCCAGAATTTTCTTTGCTTCCATCCTATAAAATGAAACAAAAGTGGTAATCTAAGAGATTAGAGGCATTTGCAAGATGTGGACAGAGTTTTTAGAAAAATCCAAAGCTTTCAGTATCTCTACAATTACCGAAGGCAATTTCAGTATCTCTACGATTACAAAATGTATTATCAACTAGTTCACCACCATGATCCTTGCATATCTCCTATAGCATGGTTTGGTTTAGCCCCTTCTTGTTATAGTAAAATCCCTTTGTAGCCTCAACAAGCCCCATCCTTAGCACTCAAACAAAGAAACACTCCCTTCCAATCGTGAAAAACCCAAATTTAGATAACACACATAACTCATTCAAAATTTTTTCCTTCTTGTACTTAAGCTATTGCTCACACTTTCAAAGTACCAAAAAAGAAGCAACAAATATCCCAAGATTGATGACATGTAACTGATTGAATTTTTGATAATATTAAGTTGAAGATAATACAAGGCATTAAATCAGTTAATGGTTTGTATTTTCATTGATGTCAACTTGATATCATCTGTATGGTCATGTACATAATGCCAAAGACTTCAGAGAATCAATGGAACAAAGGTTATGCTTTCAGCAATGCATAAAAGTCAAGTATTCACTAAGTAACAGATAACACCGACAGAGTGCACACCATCAGTCAAGGCAAAGAATAAAAGTCATAGTGATACCTGACGAGCAGAAGACAGTATTGCCCGATGAAGAAAAACCATAGGATGCCCGATGAGCTGAAAATAGAGTTGCCTGATGAGTAAAAATCCAGTGATGCCTGATGGACAGAGATCCCAAAGCTAATTGGAGTCACGCCGATGGAACTATCAGTTGTCACCAACAACTAACTGAAGAGTTTACTGACGAAATAGAGAGTTTAGAAAATGACAAAATATCTAGCTGGCAAGAGCTAAAGATAAAATTAACTGGTTGTTTTCTTTATTTTATTCGACTAGAGTTAAGTAATTGATTTAAAAAAGAATTGTATAGTTGGCAAGAAGATAACTACGAGATAAATTAGGAGTTATTCTTTAAATCAAATTGGATGGATTGTTTTTCACACCAAGAATCAAGAATCAAGAAACAGTAAATATTATATCTATATAAGAGACAAGATTAATTCAGTTTCATATCACATGAAAATGGGATTAAGGGGAGTGAATAGAAAGAGGATGCTGAAGAGAAACTGATGAAGAATTACTTGATACAGTCCTGATCGATCAAGTTGAAGGAGAGCTAAAGAATTCTGTAGACACTGACAAATAGTGAAGCACAACATCACAGAGCAGAAAGTGTGGAGCACAAAGAATTGAATTGATACATTGATTAGAGAGGTAATGTACTTAAATAGATCTGAAAATTTGCAATTCAAAGTTGCATTAGAAATAGGTCATAGTGTTTCAGTTTAACCATTGAAGCATCAAGTCTCTTAACAGAGTAGGACTTAACAATCTTCTATATATTAAGGTACATCCCAAGGAGTGCCAAAAAGGTTGATTCATGAAAGTAGCATTGGATTTTCCCGATACCTATTGATAGTCTAAGGAGGCTGATTCAAGGATGGTTGCAATAGATGCCCGATAATAGGTGACAAACTCTATGTATAAAATCCTCTAAAAAGGTCATACTTAAAAGTGTGTTTGTAACCTTTAATAGGGTTGGCTCCTAACAGGGCTCACTTCAGAAGAGTGAAAATTTGGGGTACCGGTCCCAATGGTTTTCCCTTAACAGGGTTTCCATGTTAAAAATTCATGTGTTATGTGTGTATGATTCATTTCTTTATTGTTTTGTATCTAACATAGTTAACACTGGGTTGATCGGTAGACTCTACTTAGTTACTGACTTTTGGTAAATAGTTATACTGCTTATCCATAAATAGTTATACTGCTTATCGGTGATCAAGGAGAATAAGGACAGACAAGGAAAATTGACAGACAGTTAATCATTATAAGTATTTCATGGCATGCATCTTGTAGGGACTTAATAATCCGAGGTTTATTTGATTGGTGGTTAATATTTGAAGGATAGATTTGTGAGGCCACTGATTCACCCCCCCTCTCAGTTATTACTAACAATTGGTATCAGAGCTTGTGTGCTTAGAAAGAAAGGTTTCAAGACCTAAGTCAAGATCACAAGATGAACATATGAGATGTGCCCAAGTTGAACAAAGACAACTTTGCTTCATGAAAAAGTAGGATAAGACTCCACTTATCAAGTATTGGTAATGATGTTACTTAATTCCTAGATACTGAATATGTGTTTCCTATAGGATTATTGATAGTAGATCAATTGAGAGAGAAGCATGAACACAACAGCATGGTTATAGAGCTTTCTTCCTCACTCTTTGATGCTGAATTTGAAGATGTCAAGGATTGCAAAATTGCAAACAAGATGTGGGACAAACTAAAGCTTGTACATGGAGGTGATACAAATGTTATGAGAGCCAAGGAAAAAATTCTTAGAGGAAAATTTGACGATCTTAGAATGAAAGAAGGAGAAAACATCACACAGTACAACACAAGAATAAAATAAGTAGTCAATTCTATACGAGGAGTTGGAGGTGCACTTGAAGAGGAGACAGTGGTAAGTAAAATCTTAAGATCCTTACTGCATGTATATGCTATTAGAGTTTCTTCCGTTCAAGAAATGAGAGCAGTAGAAAACAATACAGTTACTCTTGATAGTTTAATAGTGTCTTACCAAACTTAGAGTCTGCATTTAAGTCTTCTATGAGAATAAGCAAATCAAGTCATAGACACACATCTAGAAGAGATAGTGAAAGTGAAAGTGAAGAAGAAGATCTAGGTGAAATAGAATCACTTATGGGTAAAAGAATGCAGAGAGGAAAAGGTAAATACAAAGGCAAGTTACCACTTGTATGCTTTAATTGTAAAGAGATTGGACAATTTGCTACAAGATGTCCTAACAGAAGAAAAGATGACAGATTTTTTGAGAAGAAATCTGATAGAGGTGATAACAAAGATTATAGAGGTTATCGACAATCAGAAAGAAGAGATACCCAAGACTACAAGGACAAAGGCAAGAAGGCTAGCTACCTAGCTTCTTGCAAAGATGAAGATACTGACACCGAACTTGATGAAGACATCAAGATGGTATTTGTAGCTGTGAAGGATGATCCAGATGAAGATGAAAGGTATGTAGAAACTGCACTCATATCTAAGGTTAGCAAGAATGACATCCGGATTATAGATAGTGGCTGCACTCACCACATGACCGGTGATAAAGAAAAGTTTAACACTTTTGAGTATTATAATGGTGGAACAGTAAGAATGGCTAATGATACACCTTGTCTAGTTGAAGGTAAAGGAAATATAATGCTGAATAACCTGATTAAATGTGAAAATACTTCTTGGGTAAAAGGATTGAATTATAATCTGTTGAGTGTTTCTCAACTGAATAATTCAGGTCATAGAGTAGCATTTGAGAATAAGAAGGCAAAGATCTTCAATGAATCAGGAAAACTAATTGGTACTAGTGAACAGACTAAAGGTAACTTATTTTATCTGAATGATACTAACACCACTTGCTTAATGACTAGAAATGAAGACATATGGTTGTGGCACAAAATATTGTGTCATGTGAATTTTGAAAACATGACGAAAATAAGCAGAAGGAGAAATGTAAGAGGCTTATCGACGATGACAAATCCAGACAACATCATGTGCAAGAATTGTCAAAAAGGTAAAATGACTAAGTCTAGTTTCAAAAGTAAAACCCATACATCTGATGACATTCTAGAATTAGTCCATACTGATTTATGCGGACCAGTGAGGACAAAGAGTTATTATGGAGATAGATATTTAATTCTCTTTGTTGATGATTACTCTAGAATGATGACAGTCATGTTTATAAAAGATAAATCTAAAGCATTAAAGATGTTTAAATGGTGCAAAGCTATCGTAGAGAAACAAAGTGGTAAGGATCTAAAATTTTTGAGATCAAATAGAGGAGGAGAATTTATATCAGATGAATTCACTAATTTCTGTAATGAGCATGGTATAAAAAGATAGGTTTCTGCACCAAGAACACCACAACAAAAAGGGATTGCTGAGAGAAAGAATAGATCAATAGTTGATTGTGCTAGAACACTAATGATATAGAAAGGAATCACCCAAATCTTCTAGAGGGAAGCTGTCAGTACTACTGTCTACACACTAAACATAGTACAATTGAAGAAAGACACAAAGAAGACACCTTATGAGCTATGGTATGGTAAAACACCCAATGTAAGTTATTTCAAAATCTTTGGTAGTCAATGTTATGTCTTAAAGGATGATAGAAATGGAAATATTGATGCCAAGAGTGATGAAGGTATTTTTCTAGGGTATTCCACCAAGAGCAAAGCTTATAAATGTCTCATCAAGGCTTCTAACAAAATTGTTGAAACTGCAAATGTAAAGATAGATGCAATTGTAGAAAAGAATGAGCTAGAAAGCACAAAAGAACTAGAGGACTACAAAAAGTTTGTATACTATGAAGGACTCAACACTCTACCTAAGAAACAGTGCTTAATTCTAGAACAACAGAATGTTGCAACCAACGGTCAGACTGTTGTTATCGACAGTCAGGATAATAATCAGAATAATGTGCAAGGTGATGAAGAATAGAATGAAGATCAAAATAATGATCAAGCTGATACACAAAGAGTTGTACTTGTACTTGAAAGATATGTAAGAAGTAACCATCTAGAGATCTAGTTCATAGGAGATAAGAAAGCTGGTACAAGAATAAGAAGTAAGTCTTTAACCTCAGATTGTTTAATTTGTGAGTTTGAGCCAAAATCTGTCAATGCTGCACTAGATAATGAGGAATGGATAAGTGATATTAATGATGAGATTGGAAAGATTGAGAAGAACAAGACATGGTCACTTGTACCAAGACCAGATGACAAGATTGTCATTGGTACAAAATGGATATTCAGGAATAAGCTGAATGAGAATGGAGAAGTCACAAGGAACAAAGAAAGGCTAGTATGCAAGGGGTATGCACAAGAGGAAGGTATTGACTATGGAGAGACCTTTTCACCAGTTGCTAGGCTAGAAGGAGTAAGAATAATACTTGCTTATGTTGCATTCAAAGGATTCAAAGTATATCAAATGGATGTCAAGTCAACATTCCTAAATGGAATGCTTGAAGAAGAGGTATACACTGAGAAACCAGAAGGGTTTATCGATCCAGACAAGAGAAACATGGTATGTAGACTTCAAAAAGTCTTGTATGAATTGAAACAAGCTCCTAGAGCCTGGTATGAATGACTTCATTCCTATCTTATAAGTATTGGATTTGTAAGGACTAGTGAAAATAATAATCTTTATTTGAAGGAATATACTGATGCTAACACTTTGATTGCTGAAATATTTGTTGATGACATCAAATTTGGAGGCAATGATATGCTATGTAAATCATTTTCTAATGAGATGAGCAAAGAGTTTGAGATGTTTATGTTTGGAGAAATCAAGTTCTTTCTTGGTCTGCAGATCATTCAACAAAGTGAAGGTATTTTCATTACACAGTCCAAATACATCAAAGAGGTCCTTAAAATATTCAAGATGGAAGATTCCAAACCAGTTGGAACACCGATGACTACTGGATGTAAGTTAACAAAGGAGGACAAGACAATAGAGGTAAATCAGACTTTGTACAGATCAATGATTGGAAAACTCATGTATGTTGTACACACTAGACCAGATATTGCACATGCAGTAGGAATTGTTGCTAAATTTTCTGCTAACCCCAGGGAATCACATATGACTACTGTGAAAAGAATTCTAAGATATCTGAAGAACACTAAGGAATTTGGCTTATGGTATAGAAGAGAAGGAAAATTTGAACTTAAGGTGTTTAACAATGCTGATTGGGCTAGAAATCTTGATGACCGGAAGAGCACAATTGGAGGAGCTTTCTTTATGGGTGACAAAATTGTCACATGGATTAGCAAGAAGCAAGGATGCATATCTTAGTCTACTGCAGAAGCAGAGTATGTTTCTACTGCTGCAAACTGCTCAAATATTGCATGGATCAAACAGTTGCTAGAAGGTATGCATATGAAGATCTCAGAACCAGTAATTATCTATTGTGATAACACCAGTGCAATAAACATTTCTAGGAATCCAGTCATGCATGCCAAGACTAAACACATTGCCATCAAGTATCATTATTTGAGAGAACAAGTTCAAGAAAAAGAGGTGATACTTGAGTATGTGCAATCAAAAGAACAATTAGCTGATATCTTC
>MU222974.1:1035275-1066352 GCA_018584345.1 Thuja plicata
CATTCTGGAAATCTGAGTCATCACTCCTGTTCTGGCGACATCCCGACTGAGGAAAATCACTTAACATGTAACTGTTAGTCGCTGAGTCGTGACTGTTATCCACTAACCGCCAAATATCACGAGACCATGCGACTGAAGAAAAGCCTTAACTATTTGAATGTCCTGATCCAGCGATCACGCGACATGAAGGAGGCGCAAGGTCGGGAGACATTTCTTTGACCTGTTGACTCTTCTTGCGATCACCCGAATGAGGGTGGGTCCCATTCATTTTAAAGCTTATAACATGGTTATCAAGTGACAACCCGACCAAAGAAAGATCGCTAAGTCTTGATACATAGATGGAATATTCTATTTTTTAATGAGACAATGCGACACAAGGCAAAAGCAAATTCGGGAGATGTTTTGGCATATTTGTTCTGGGTCATGCGATCAAGCGACCTGACTTAACCTTTTATATAGCACATGCCTTTAGTGACTGGAAAAGGTAACGAGGAAATATAAAGACATGGCTAAGGGTTGCAAAATACATCGTTTAATACTTGGTTGCTAGGGTTTATAAGGATTTTGACAAGGTAAAAGCATGAAAACCTAAAAATTTTCAGAGGGGAGGGCAAGGAACCAGGCATATTAGCAAAAACATGAAATACAACCAACATGATGAATCAAAACTGTTGTATTTCATATTGTATTAGAAAAAGTATAGTGTGATAATATAGTATGTTTCCATCAGTGCCAAAGGGAGATATTGATGACATGTAACTGATTGAATGTTTGATAATGTTAAGGTGAAGATAATACAATGCATTAAATCAGTTAATGGTTTGTATTGTCATTGATGTCAACTTGATATCATCTGTATGGTCGTGTACATAATGCCAAAGACTTCAAAGAATCAATGGAAAAAAGGTTATGCTTTCAGTAATGCATAAAAGTAAAGTATTCACTAAGTAACAGATAACACCGATGGAGTGCACACCATCGGTAAAGGCAAAGAAGAAAAGTCATAGTGATACCCGACGAGTAGAAGACAGTGTTTCACGATGAAGCAAAACCACAGGATGCTTGACGAGCTGAAAACATAGTTTCCCGACGAGTAAAAATCCAATGATGCCCGATGGACAAAGATCCCAAAGCTAACTAGAGTCACGCCAAGGGAACTGTCAGTTGTCACCGACAACTAACTAAAGAGTTGACCGATGGAACATAAAGTTCAGAAAATGATAAAATATCTAGCTGGCAAGAGCTAAAGATAGACTTAGCTGGTTGTTTTCTTTGTTTTATTTGACTAGAGTTAAGTAATTGATTTAAAGAAGATTTGTACAGTTGGAAAGAAGATAACTATAAGATAAATCAGGAGTTATGCTTTAAATCCAATTGGCTGGATTGTTTTTCACGCCAAGAATCAAGAATCAAGAAATAATGAATATCATGTCTATATAAGAGATAAGCTTAAGTTAGTTTTGTATCACATAAAAATGGGTTTAAGGGGAGTAAATAGAAAGAGGATGCTGAAGAGAAACTGATGAAGAATTACTTCATACAGTCTTGATCAATCAAGTTGAAGGAGAGCTAAAGAATTCTGCAGACACCGATGAACAGTGAAGCACAACATCACAGAGCAGAAAGTGTGGAGCACAAAGAATTGAATTGATAAATTGATCAGAGAGGTAATGTACTTAAATAGATCTAAAAATCTACAATTCAAAGTTGCATTAGAAATAGGTCATAGTGTTTCAGTTTAACCATTGAAGCATCAAGTCTCTTAAGAGAGTAGGACTTAACAATATTCTATATATTGAGGTACATCCCAAGGAAAGCCAAAAAGGTTGATTCATGAAAGTAGCATTGGATTTGCCCGATACCTATTGACACTCTAAGAAGGAGGCTGATTCAAGGATGGTAGCAATAGATGCCCGATACTAAGTGAAAACCTCTATGTATAAAATCCTCTAACAAGGTTGCACTTAACAATGTGTTTGTAACCTTTAACAGGGTTGGTTCCTAATAGGGCTCACTTCAAAAGAGTGAAAATTTTGGGTACCGGTCCCAGTGGTTTTTCCCTTTACAGGGTTCCCACGTTAAAAATTCATGTGTTATGTGTGTATGATTCATTTCTTTATTGTTTTGTATCTAACATAGTTAACACTGGGTTGATCGATATACTCTCCTTAGTTACTGAGTTTTGGTAAATAGTTATACTGCTTATCGGTAATCAAGGAGAATAAGGACAGACAAGGAAAACTAACAGACAGTTATTCATTATAAGTATTTCATGGCATGCATCTTGTAGGGACTTAATAAACTGAGGTTTATTTGATTGGTGGTTAATGTTTGAAGGATAAATTTTTGAGGCCAGTGATCCACCCCCCCCCCCTCTCAGTTATTACTAACAAAGATTTTCACCTATCCCAACAGCTGCAAGACCTATAGTTGTGGCATTTTCTCTTGGTTATAGAAAGTTAAATGTGACACTCAAAGGGTTGAGCCGTTAGGGAAACAACTATACAGGCATCAAAAGGATATCTAACAAGACCAATTTTTGAGTTTAATAATTAATTTAAAATTTAGAATAAAATTTCATTTTGGTTTTTAAATTTATTTTTAAACTCAAAAATTGGTCTTGTTAGGTATCCTTTTGATGCATGTGTAGCCATTTCTGATCCGTAAGGGAATGGTTTTTAGATCAGAATCTACAACATTCCATCAGTCATAAAGCCTCTTCTCAGATTCTTCCTACCGCCACTTATTTCTTTAATATATTATCAAATAGTTTTGAGTAACCCACATAAAATGTCACAAGATTGCGACTTACCCATCATGGGTTATCAATTCATTTCATTGCAAGCTCACAACCATTTTCCTTAACTGTAATTTACGCTTGCAAGGACGTGACAACTTAACCCATTTATAAATGCATGTGCATAATTCATTGGTTAAGAGGTTTTGGGTCCCACACGGTGGCGTGATGTAATGTTTCTCTTGTCTCCCCACATTACCGAGTTGTGTTATTTATTGATTAATTAATATAGGTTATCAATTCATTTCATTGCAAGGTCGCAACCATTTTTCTTAACTGTGATTTAGGCCTGCGAGGACATGACAACTTAACTCATTTATAAATGCACATGCATAATTTGTTTGTTAAGAGGTTGTGGTTCTAGTGTGGTGGTGCGGTGTAATGTTTCTCTTGTTTGATTGCATTACCGATTTTTTTATTCAATGATTACTTAATATGGATTATTAATCCATTTTATCACAAGCTCGCAACCATTTTCCTTAACTGCAATTAGGCCTAGGAGGATGTGACAATACTTTTATCACCACCCACAGACCACCACACAACCTCACAACTACTAGTTGTCACCTGTCTTAATCTCCACGAGGGAGCGATAAACACTTTAAGCACAACTTAAAGCATGTGCAAAATAAACAATAAAGTGTCAGGCTAGGACATAAGAGAAAGAAATAAATAAATTAGTTTTAATGTCTACGAGGCTAAAGATAGCCCATGGGACCATTGTCTATGCAGCACCCAAAAAGGCTAATTTACTATAATTATTAATTAATTAAAAATTAAATATGTCATATTCATTGTATTTTAATTTTTAATTAATTACTAATTACAATAAATAGGGTTTTTGGGTGTTGCATAGACGTTGCCATCAAATATGATGGGCCAAAAAATGGATACTTTAACATAGCACCTAATTATGCGTCTATTCGTCAAAGTGGCATTCATTTGGGCGCCAACACATGCACCAATATTGACATAAATACAGGCATTGCATTTTGTCTAGCATCGTGCTAGTATCGTTAGCTCAGTGCAAAGAACACCATTACTCATGCCGACCTGATGAATAGTGTTATATTTTGAAAAAAATCAGGGAGAAATAAATTAAAAGAGTGCGTGGAAGCAAAACACAAAGCCAAAAAGGGAGCTAATGACAAGGAATTATTGTAGTGACATATGTGAATGAAAAAGTCATTCTTCATCTTGATGAGGTAATACTTTGGTAGTTGTAACTATGACATACAGGTCTGCTTCTATGACCGGATCACTCTCTTTTTTCTCAAAAGTATCTGTTGGTGATTAATCAAGCTCAACTTTCTGTCCTCATATTTCTTTCATCATTTTTTTAGTACTTCAACAATCCTTTATATTATGGGTTGGGGACTTATGTATCTCACACCACATTCCTATATTTGTTTGTGTATTTTTAGCAGCCCGTCATGTATTCTTAGGTGAATTTGAGGGAGGTTCCTTGGCCACCTATTTTCCTGCAAATTTATTGTTACCTTCACTCCTTGGCTTATTATTTGTAAAGTAGTCTCTCTTCCCTTTCTGATTGAATTTATCTTCAATTCTTGTAGCATATTTGAATTCAGTTTCCATTGTGTCAATATTCAAGAACTCCATCTCGGTTTGAATATATCAATTAAGTCCACTGCGATGTTTTAGAATAAAAAGCTTCTTTGAATCTTCCATACCATTTTTTTTTGAAAGTGCATGTAATTTAATAGTGTAATATTTCACATATTGATCCCTCTTTTGTCAAAGAAACTACCATTATATGTATTTATGTTCATATATATCCTTGGCAAAGTATGCTTCTTTTATGTATTCCAAAAATTCTCCCCATGTGGGATTCTTATCAAAGACTAATCCAAATTATAAAATGGGTTATAGTGATGTAAGAGGTTGCAACTCTTGTTTCGGTGCATGAATTAAATATTCATGTATTTGGTATTTCTGTATAAACTTGTATGCATCTTTTCCATCGTAGGTCAATAGTACCCAACTCTAAGGATTTTCTTGGCCAATGAGAGAACACTAGAATGGGAACTACAAATACCTTAGTGGACCTCTCATAGAGTCATTTGTGCCTATGTAAAATCAAGACATCTAAGGAGTGTACCATCTAGACCTTTTCTATATAAGGTATCGACAATGATAACGTATCGGGAGGCTTGTCTAATAAAGGTTTTCTTTTGGTTTCAAGACAAGGCAAGAGATATATATTGGTCTCGCAAGTATGTATATATGTCTTGGTACCATAGGGAATCAGGTCCAAAAATTTCACACACAAACTCAGGCAATGGGACTTGAAAAGCATGAAACATAAGTTGTTCCACCAAGAACTTACAGTGTGTAACATTATTAGGCATGTCTAGTAGAGATCCCACAAATTTCATTATGTCTATAGCTCTATTTTGTGCTCTTGGGAATTTCTCAAAGGTGGCACAATTAAAATATTTCTTGAATTCTTCAACCATTACTTTGTATAGTAATAGTTTCTCATTTTTTGTCTCATAGCTATCATTGACTTGATTTATGATAAGTTGTGAATTGCCATATACATGTAAATCTTTGATTTTCCATAGAAAAACCATCTTTAGTCCTGTGATAAGAGATTTATATTCTGCAATATTATTAGTATAGTCAAAATTCAACCAATATGATCTAGTAATAGTATCTCTTTAAGGCATGATGAATACTAATCTAGCACCTGATCCATTTTAAGTATAGGAACCATCAAAGTAAAGTTTCCAATATGTTTGTTCTTCTATGGAAAATATTTTTTCATATAGAAATTCAACTAATATAGGATGTTTGGATGGTACTGGTGTATCTGCCAACTGATATTGTATGACTTGAACCTTGATTGTTTTTTGTCAACATACTCAATGTAAAATTCACTTAGAATCATCACCCACTTGGCTAATCTTCCGATCAGTGCAACTTTACTTAGGATATATTTTAATGGGTCAATCTTTGCAATAATCAATGTCTTGTGACTCAAAATATAATGCTTGGATTTTGGGAAACAAAGACAACTGCTAAGTGTGTTCTCTTTATTGCACTATAATTAAGTTCATATGCCACCAATGTTTGACTGATGTAATAAATGACATGTTATTTTCCATCTGCACCATCTTGTGCCAATAGGACTCTTACATAATATGGTGTTGTTTATATGTATAGTAGGAGTGGTTTATTTGGTATAGGTGACATCAACATTGGAGCTAAGAGAAGGTAATCCTTGATTGCTTGAAACATTGCCTGACATCTTTCAATCCATACAAATGGAACTCTTTGTGTAGTAGATGGTAGAAAGGATGACACTTATCTGATAATTGCACTATGAATCTTATGATGGATTTCAGTTTGCATTGCATACTCCTAAGTTGTCGAATGTTTGTGGGTGGTGGCATATCAATTATTTCTTTAACCTTCGTAGGATCAACTTCTATTCCATAATGTGATACCGTGAAGCCAAGGAGGTTTGTTGATATTTCCCCAAAAACACACTTCTTAGGGTTTAGGTTGACTTTATATTCCTCCAATCTGTCATATACAACTGCTAGGACTAGAAATTTTTCATCTCTTTATTTTGATTTAGCAAGAATATCATCTACACAATCCTCCATAAGATCATGTAATATGTCACATAATATTTTAGTCTTCACCCTTTGATACGTATCTCCCGGGATCTTCAATCCAAAAGACATTACATTCCAACAATAAGCTCCCCATGTGCATGTGAAAGTTGTTTTGTGCTAATCTTCTAGTGTAAGTCTTATTTGGTTATATCCAAATAAATCATCCATCAATGATAATATTTTGTATCCAGCCATTAGGTCCACTATAATGTCTATGTTTGGCAGAGGAAAATCATCCTTCAAAAATCCCTTATTAAGATCTCAGAATTTAGTACAAATTCTTATATTTCCATTTGGTTTTGATATTCTCAGTAGATTATAAATCCGTTATGCATAGTCTATGGGCCTAATAAAACCCACATTTAGTAGTTTCTTCAACTCTTCTTTGACTAATAAGGAAATCTTGGGGTGCATCTTGTGAATTTTCTATTATACCAAATTTGCCCCTAGTTAGAGTGGTAAATTATGTTGTACTAGCTCTAGATCTAATCTAATCATTTATAAATATTACCAAGAAAAGTTGATTAATCTATCTCTGAAGAAGTAGATAAATTGTCCCTTCTCTTTTGTTGTTAATGATGTTGCCAAGTGGATAAGTCACTTAGTTTCTTCATTACCCAAGTTGACCTCTTGTGTCTTCTCTACAAGTAGTGATGATATTTCCCAATTTGTGGGGAGAATGTCCAGTCTTCCATCTTTAGGCACCTCAGAGAGGTTTCACCTTTAGATACATCCTTGGTCTTTACCTTTTTGTGATCTAGAGGTGTCTTAAGGTTTTCACCTAGAGGTCTTATATTTTCATTTTTATCACTTTTGCAACTAGAAGACAGACATGACTCACAAAAGTACATTTCTTGATCAAGGTTAATGGAAAATCCATATTTATGATCACCAATAGGTATACTATTTTAAAGTCCCAAGAACTCCACGATAGCCTCATCATTCTCAAAAATGTCTATGCTCGATGGACCTTGGTGTTCCCTATCTATTAGTTCAAGTTATATGAGGGAAATGTTATCATTTCCTTGGGAAGAAGATACAAAAATAGTTGTGATGGTTTTAATATAGGATTCATGTAAAAGGCCACATGAGATTTGGATGTTGAGGCTTCAAAGGTCTTGGATCCATTCCAAAAAAATTCTATCTAGGCACATTTATTTATGGGTCTAGTTTGTAAGGATAGGCTATCAATTTGGGCAAAGACATTATTTAGACAATAGGTACTTGAGGTTTGTGGGGTATCCATTCATACTCATTGGAAATAGTCTTTTAGTGATACTCCTCATATTTATAAACCTCTTTAAAGGTACACATGTCATCTTGGTGAGGAAACTAAGTATTTGGGGTACTTTCCTCAGGTGGTTAGTACCCTAGAACTTGAAACTTAGGATTATCTTTGTGAAATATTGGTTCTACTACTCCTTGATTCTATTTTATTAGGCCAATGCATCTATTGTACCCTATTTTTGTATGATGGTATACCCTCTTCTATATTAATGGACAAGAAGTTTGACAGGAAGGGATTCTTCATATCTATATTTTTGGCATTATGATTGTTTGGAGGAGATATGCAGAGTGGTCATGTGTAGATGCATAATTGGTTTTCCTTAATGGTAATGTATTTAGTTATCATAATAGCAATGATCGATAAGGACTGTACATGATCGGTAAAGAGAAGATCAACTATGTATGTTGACTGGTGTTCAGGAAGAACAATATCAGACACAGATTGTGGTAGTGATCAAGTTGAGGAAAGCTTAAGATGTTGTGATCAGAGATACAATATGTATATGGTATGTGGAATCCATGATTCCAAATGCAATAGTTTATCTCAAGATTTGAATGAATTATGTTTTGAGTGAGAAGGCAGTTTACCTATATGATCACCAATCAAAGTTTCATATTAATTTTATTAAGGCAGTGGATCTGAGGCTGACATATTAATTTTAATATTGGTATACATTTTGAGGATGACATATTGGATGTTGTTGATGCTGATTTTGAGGAGGTTGACTAATCTTTTGAGCTGACTGTGGTAGAAAAGTCTAGGTCTTTTGTGACCTAATGGCAGTCTATATAAGGAACACTAAATTGTTTGATTTAGGGTTACAATCATATTTTAAGATTGGGTGGTCACGAATTGAAGGAGAAGAGATCAATATAGAGTCAAGAAGGAAAGGAGAAGAAAGTATCTAATAGGAAATCAATGCCATTCTACAGCTCAACATATCTTGTTGTTCCCTAACAGTTGCAACAGGTCAAATCCCCTAATATGGTGAACTTTAACATGTTCTTAATTGTAAATCCTTTAACAGGGTAGCTTCTTTATTTAGGTTTTAAATAATCTAGCGACGTAGATCATAGTTGATCTATTTGTACTCCTAACAGTATACTAATCACTCCTAACAGGGTGAACCCTTAGAAAGGGTTTTTGTAACTCCTAACAGGGAAAACTCATTTACCACAGTAGTGGGCTTGTGGGTGTCATCCCCACCATGGTTTTTTCCCTCTTACAAGGGTTTCCATGATAAAATATCTATGTTATATGTGTTGAGATTGTGGATGCTTGATATTTTTATAGTTATTTTTTTACTTTAGTTATATGCTTTGTGGTTTGGAAGTTGTTAGTGCAGATAATCATATCGGTGGTTGAATTTGTTCATTACCTATTTGTACTAATTCACCCCCCCTCTCAATCATAAGATTTATAACAATTGGTATCAGAGCTTAGGTCCTCCTAATATTAAGCCTAATCGCTTGAGAAAAATATCCCTATGAGTTAACATGGATATATACAAGTATGAAAAGAAACTTGAGGTTGCAAGCAAAGTTATCAATGAACTGAAGGAAAAGAAGAGGCGTTCCCTTGCTAAGAGAAGAGAACTTGCTAAGAATTTGAGTGAAATTAAAGATTACATTGAACAACTATCTGAAGGTAGTTTTTCTGAAGAATCAGAGGAAGCACTTGCAGATTTGATGGATAAAAACAATGGACTAAAAAGAGAAGTGGCAAATCTGAAAAGAGATCTTGAAAGTCAGTTTGTCATGATGGTTGAAGAACTTGAAAAAAGAAGAGTTGTTGAGGATACCAAGAAAATTGTTGAAGATGCCATAAAAATAAAAGATGAAAACCTAACAGAAAAATAGGAGCAACTTTTCAGATTGGAGCAAGAGGTTGCTACATTGCAGGAAAACCTACATGATACAAATGAAGAAAAATATGACATTGAAAGAGAGAATGAGGGAATAAGGAAAGAGAATTAAAAGAATCTACATGATAAATTTAAAAAGAGTTTTGCTAGATGAACAACTTGGAAGGCAGAGGATGAATAGCGAGAAACAAGGTTTAGGTTTTTCAAACTTTGAAGCTAATGAATCTTCTGGCACCAAGGACATCAATGAAGAAAGAAAATCAACACCCAAGGTGAAAAATAACATTGGCAAGAGAAGGTATAAACCAATATGTTTTAATTTTCATAAGGAAGGTCATACTACTAATTTATGTTGGTTTAAATTGATTGGTCCAAATGTTAGACCTAGAGGTTCTACTGCTAGATCATAAAACTCCTATGGTAGAACTGATAACTACAATGTTAGATCTAAATAATTTCATGGATTTTGTTACTATTGCAACAAGTTTGGACATAGAGATAATGAGTGCAGGGAAAGAATGATTAACCAATGGTCATATGATTACAATAGTTAGAGACCTATCAATCAAGGTAACCGGTTAGATGTTACTTGTTCTAATTGTAAAAAATATGGACATGTGGTTGTGAATTGCATATTAAGGTCATTTAGAGACAATGTTGGACCCTAGAATCCAACATGTATGGTTTTTTATGTCTGTAACAAGGTTGGTCATCTTGTTAGGTCATGTAGAGAAAGAAAGTATACTAAGGTCAACCAGTTAACAATGATGAAAACACTAAAGGAAAGAAAACTATTAATGTTGATTAAGTAATAAATAATATGAAGAAGACATGGGCGAGTAAATGAGAATTGAATTTGTTAGAGTTAACTAAGAACTCCACAAGTCCAAGAAATGTGGAGAATCTATTGGTGAACTAAGCACTTTATTTTCTTATGGGGAGCACTTATAGTCAAATCATTTACCGATCCCCTAAATTCATGAGCGGTAAGATTCATATGAATTTTGAGATGCCTATTTGTGAGTTAATGATGGTTAGTAAAGATAAAGTGTTTGTGTGCATATAACAAGTGTTATGTTTTAACCGTCGTGGTCGATGGAAATCATTATTTGACTGTTATGTCTAATGACTACATTCTCAAATATTATAAAGATGAGAAAGTAAACTCATTTATCACTTTACTTTCTAATGAAGTTTACTAAAGAGAATTTGATTACATTCCATAGCAAGAATTATTTGTGTTTGTGGACTAATATTTCATTCAATAAATTCTATCGGTTGTCGAAGAACATTAACCAATGAAGTCAAGGTTATAGCTTTAATTACAAATATCTTTACATGAATCATTGTTGTTGTTGTTAATTATTGACATTATGGATACTCCAATTTTGGTCGACATCATTGATGAGCCAAGACCCATATTCTAGTTACACTTGATGAAGGCAAATTAAAATGATCCAATGGGTGCCCTATCTTCGATGCCCTATGGTGAATTAATTGAAGACATTCATTCATTCATACATTGCAAGCTGGAATAACTTGTATCTAATGACATGTATAATGAATTCCTTACGTTGAGCGATGATGTGAAGGTGAAAGATGAGCATATGCATTTGGTTCATAAAGGTTTCACTTATGCAGCTGAGATACCTAATGATTTTCATCGAGAATGGATAAGATATGTTTTGATAAAAGTACATGATCAATTCATTTGGATGGACAAGACACACAAGATTACAAAAGAGTTAATCAACAAATTTATTTGATTTTGTGCGACTAGTGAAACACCAACTCTATGAACTATTACTGCAAATTTGGTTGCTCGCTTAATGCAATCCAAATAGGATCACTGAGCCATGAATTTCAAGGATATAATTGACAAGGAAGTGAGATTCTCTTCAATGGTAATAGGATATATAGTATACCAGTCTAGTCGGTTGAACAATGTACCTGGTGGAGCTATTCATACTACTTACAGAATGGTGAAGGAAGGTGAAAAATATGATCTTTGTGAGATGTTGAGGAGTCAATTCTTTGTGAACATGGAAAAGATCAAGAAATATAAGAAGCAATCATTCATATATGGATCACCCCTAGTATGTATGTTCTTTTACCTGCAGAATCATTTTCTTGGAATAAGCTCTATTACATGGTCAAAGGATAGACTAGTAGTAATGCAGATTAAGAAATGCATGAGGACTTTAGGAAATGATTTTAATTTGTTTATATCGGATTAATTTAAAGATTTTCAAAGGAAAATGCACTTAAGAGAAAGAATCCCAGCCGATATTGTTGAGAAGTAAAAAGATGATATATATTTTCTAGTAGATATAGATACATGTATGTTGCAAGAAGTGCAACCTAGAACATGTTGGATGCTTGCCAAGGGTTATGAATTTGATGGTGATCTAGTTTTTATTCATGTTGATGTTTTATTGTCAAAACCAATTGATACTTCGATACCTAGGTTTGGAACTTATGAAGAATCATCATTGAAAATTCACAGTGAATTGAGAGCACCAGTAATCCAAATAAAGATCAGGAAACAAGTTGACAATCTAGCCTAAATGAGTGGTATAGCACCTGAAATGATGATAAAACTTAGAAATAAAATGGATATTGAGGAAGCAATCACATCTGTTGCAGGAGTCAAGGATACTAAAGTTGAAGTTGAAGAGATTACACCCCAGAGAGTAACAAGGAGTTCAGGTATGAAACAAACAACATCTACTTCTACTAGTAATCCTACTAAGACTAAGACAAAAAAAGAGACACCTGGGACTATTCATAAAACTTACAGAAGAAAGAAATCAATGACATCAGGTCATAAAGAGTCAAAGAATAAGAAAGGAGGTAAAGAAAAGGCTGAAGAAGAAAAGGTTTAAACTGAGTCTAAGAAGGATCAAAAGGAATTGATTGCTAGTGAGGATAAGTCTACTACTGAGGGAAATGATAAAATTGACAATATTGTTATTATTGACAAAATTGTTAAAGACATTAAGGAACATTGAAGAATAATAGAAGTAAGGACTCACTTTGATAAATTTGACAGTGAAGAGAAAATAAAGATAGAAGATGCAGTTGTAGAAAGTCTGCATACTTTTTGCAAAGCACCAAGTAAACTATACAAGGCATTACCTAAGCAATTGTTTAATGTAGTTGACAAAAGATGGAGATAATCTTTGAAGATCAACAAAGTAATTATGGAACAAGAAATTTCACTTTTACAACCTGAATTGTCTACTGAACAGATAGAGTTGACAATTGAAGCATTGAGAGAAGAATTTAAGACAAGGAACAAAGTTACAAGAATTATCATTAGAGAAACACAATCGGTAAGAGATGAGACAATGGATTTATTGACAAAGTTTGTAAAGTCTGAGAGTGATTCTAAAGATAAATTGATTGAAGAGGAAAGAAAAGCACAAGAGACAACAAATGAAGAGATTAATGATGTTATAGATAATGTTATCTATGATATTCCAGAGCAGACATAAAACATCGATACTCAAACTGATGTTGAAGCACCAAAAGTATAGATTGTTGAGGTAGTGAAAAAAGAAAAGGATGATGAAGATATACTTTTAGTGAAGAGGAACTAAATCTAATAGGTGAAGTTAGGATAGTGAAGAAGAGAAAAACAAAGAATCCAACTAGTTATGAAGAAGATGAAGAATAATCTGAAGATGAAGAAATGCAAACACCGATAGATATTACTCAGATGAGCCCTAAAGAGCTATTGAAAATGCCTGATAAACTCAAGGAGAAATTAGAAAGGGAAAAATTGAAATGAAAGAAAAAGAAGGTCAGAATACTAAAAGGAGCTAGAAACATCATTAGGAATTTAGTACCTAATGTGGGATATGTCAAACAAGATAATCCTATTGATCAACTAGGTATATTTGTCAAGGTTGTTTCTGATCAAGTACCTTACCTGGAGAAAAAGAGAAAAAGGTTGTTTCCAAGTTTACATCTTTTACAAAGGTTCTAGAGAAAAAGAGAGATGATACTCAATAGGAGCTTGATGCTTTGGTTACAAAGTTTGATCCCCTAACTAGTTCAGTTTTAGTATACACTACTAAGGTGAAAATAATTTCATACAACATGAAGAAGTTGCAAGTAGAGCAAGATATTTATGGAGTTGCAGACCTATCTTTTTCCCACCATAGATCTCATGCAATAGAATGGGAGTGATGCAGAAACAATACTAATTCTATAAGAGGTGAGTACATTGAATGATATGGAAGGGTCAACATCGGTTATACATGGACATATTTTATCTATGGAACACTTACAAGAGTCATAGAAAAATTTATTAGAGATTGAAAAAACAAACTTCAAGGATGTTTTTGATAGAATGTAATTATGGTCAGTACTTGCAATCCTTTGTCATTGTTGACAAAAAAGGGGAGAATGATTTGTATGTGAGAATGATTTGTATGTGAGAATGATGTGAGAGATAGATGCGAGAAGATAGCAATGGAGATAGATGTGAAATAATTCATAATGTTAGGGGGAGTGTGATTTAAATGAGTTGTATTACGTATGTATGTACATAATTTTTTACAGTTATGCATGAAAACATTTGGAGAATTTTGAATATGCTAATATTTTTGAGAGTTTTTTCCATCAATGCCAAAGGGGGAGATTGTTGGCATTATGATATTTTTGGAGGAGATATGTAGAACGGTCATGAGTGTATGCATAATTGGTTGTTTTTTATGGAAATGTATTCATTTATCATGATTAGAGTGATTGATAAGGGTTGTACATGATCGGTAAAGGGAAGATCAACTATGTATGTTGACTGATGTTCAGGAAGAACAATATCAAACATAGATTGTGGTAGTAGTTGATTTGAAGAAAGATTCAGATGTTGCAATCAAAGATACAAAATGTATATGGTATGTGGAATTCATGATTCCAACGTCAACAATTTATCTCAAGATTTGAATGAATTATGTTTTGAGTGAGAAGGAAGTTTACCTATCTGATCACCAATCAAATTTTCATATAATTTGATTAAGGCGGTGGATCTGAGGCTGACATATTAATTTTAATATTGGTAATACATTGTGAGGATGACATATTGGATCCTGTTGATGTTGATTTCATGGAGGTTGGATAATCTTTTGAACCGATTGTGGTGGAAAGTTATAGGTCTTATGTGACCTAATGACAGTCTATATAAGGAGCACTAAATCATTTAATTTAGAGTTACGATCATATTTTAAGCTTGGGAAGTCATGAATTAAAGGAGAAGAGATTAGTATAGCATCAAGAAGGAAAGGAGAAGAAAGGATTTGATAGGAAATCAATTCCATTCTACAGATCAACATATCTTGTTGTTCCCTAACAGTTGCAACGGGTCAAATCTCCTAATAGGGTGAACTTTAACATGTTCTTGTTCTTAAATCCTTTAACAGGGTAGCTTCTTTATTGAAGTTTAAAATCATCTAGCAACGTAGATCATAGATGATCGATTTGTACTCCTAACAGTGTACTAATCACTCCTAATAAGGTGAACCCTTATAAAGGGTATTTTTAGCTCCTAACAAGGAAAACTCATTTACTGCAGTATTGGGCTTGTGGGTGTCATCTCCATTGTGGTTTTTTCCCTCTTACAAGGGCTTCCACAATGAAAAATCTATGTTATGTTTGTTTAGATTATGGATTCTTGATATTATTTACTGTTATTTATTTACTTCAGTTATATGCTTTATGGTTTGGAAGTTGTTAGTGCAGATCATCATATCGGTGGTTGAATTTGTTCATTACTTGTTTGTACAGATTCACCCCCCTCTCAGTCATAATAATTCCAACATATATAGCTAATTAGATAAGTCTTCTTCTACAGACTCTTCATCTAGATCACCCATTTTGTGAACATGGTATATGGTTCATACTGAATATAGATTTTTTTTTTTCTCTTGAGGGTTTCCTAAATTTTCCATAGGTTTTCAATGAGATAGATTAACTACACAAAAGGAATCTGCATAGGTTTACTCTCTGAAACCCTTATCTTGAACCATAATCTTGAGCCCAAACATTGATGGGGTAGTGGAGTTGGAAAAATTGTATGTATCTAGGTAATTATAGGATGAGAGAATATATGTCTCTTGATTAATAGGAACTTGGTTTGCAATGAATCCCTTGAGATTAGTATAGTATAGAAAGGGGTCTCTATCACCTGTAATGGTAGTTTCAATTTTTTGTTAGGAAATTTGAGGCATTGGCGATATGCTGAGGGTATGACCTGCATGAAATGGATCCAAGGCATTTTGAGAAGCATATTATACCTTAGATTAAGATCTAGGACTTGGAAAGTAGTTTCATGAATTATCAGTCCTATCTTGACAGGTAATGTGATGACACCCTTAGAAGGATGATCTGCATCATCATATGCTCTTATAATGATATTATTGATGAGGTACACAAATATTAGACTATCCCAATGTTTAAAATAATTTCAAAGTATAGATATTAAGGCCAGATCCACCATCTACCAACACTCTTATGATTTTATGTAGGTGTCCAGACATATACTTCAAGGTGAAGGAGATCATTGTGGAAAGCCTTATGCGTGAGAATATATTGTTCATTAATTGCAATGTGATGGGTGGTAGCCAAGTTTCCAACCATGTATTGAAATTTATCAACCTTGATGTCTATGGAAATGGTCAATTCTTGTAAGGCCTTATCCAGGATTTCTTTATGATTGGGTGAGATATGTAACAACTCAAATACATAAATCTTGGTGGAGGTCTTCTTGAGATGGTATAATAAGTTGTATTGATCTTTAGTTGGGATGGAGGAATTGGATAGTAGTGATGGTTTAGAGGGGTCACCTTAGACTATGATTTTTTTTCTATGAGTAGCTAGTACATCACACTTGGTATCTTTTCTTTTAACTGTGATAGTCTTTATGGTGTAATCTGACTCAGACTAGATGTGATTAACAATATTCTAATGAGCATGATAAGTGTAGTTATCCATGTTGTGTTTTCATGAAGAGGATGCTTTTCCTTTATCATGATCATATAGTGGATTCTTTAAAATGGTGTGATGCTTACTAGACATGCTAGGATTATTAAGAACTTCAATTTTGCCCCGGTCAATTAGGACTTAGAATATATTCTTAAGTTGATAGTAATTCACAGTCTTATGCCCTTGGGTGCAATGGTAATCACAAAAATCATTATCATTGCACCAAATGGGCTTGAATGGACAAGGTTCATATTGTCTAATTTATGGTAATATGATAACAATTGATTGGACCAATTTTCTTAAGAAAACCTCAAGAGGTTATGCAAGAGGCGTATAGTTTCATCTTGGGTTATGCTATCTCAGTGGATGTTGTTGGTCATTAGTGACATTAGATGATAGACTCCTTATTTGTGGAACTCTATTGTTGATGTTGGGAGTATTGATTTTGGGTGTTCCTTAAAGATATAATATAGGTTGTTCTCTATTGAAAACTTTGGCATCAACTACACCATCATTGGTGACATTATAGTTTTTGGACCAATATTTTGATTTTTCATAGGATGAATTAGTATTGGTCTCTTTATTATTCTTTATTATTCCTTTTAGCATGAGGGATCTCTCTAATTTTTTATTGTATTCAACAAGATCTTCAAAAGTGTCAATACATTGTGAATGTAGAGCACACGTCATATCAAGTCGATAATTTTCAATAAACATCAGGATCTTATCTTTTTTTGGAATGTGAAATGGGGTTTTTGAGGTCATGTTCCCCCAACATTGCAATAAGGAAGAGAAGCTTTCATCGGTTTTATATTTTGTGTTGCAAAGATCCATGATTGTTACCTCATTGATAATGTTATGAGAGTAATGGGAAATGAACTTCTAATTTATTTTATTCCAAGACCGTATGCCCAAGAGTAGTCATGAGAACCATTCCATAGTTGTTCCATTGAGACTGCGTGGAAAGATCCTCATCAAATGAGTGTCATTATGGACCAATTCTATGCATGCCCCGAATAATTTTCTAATATGGTCTCTTGGGTCACTTGTTTCCTTATATTTGTCAAATTTTTGGGTCTCAAAATTACGAGGAAAATGTGGAATTTATAATGACTTGTCAAATGGGTAGGGACATAAGCCCTCTAGTGATTACGTCTTCTTAGGGGCACTAGTTCAAAGGTTAGACATATGTTGCTAAAGGTTCCAAACTTGTGCTAGTATCTCAGTGGGTGTAAGTGGGACATGTGTGCCAAATCCAAAATTTGGGTCTATAAAAGGATTTCTACTATGATAGGAAGGTGTCTAGTTGCATGTATATGCCACTTGATGCGCAAGGTTTTGGCTAGAGTTTAACACATAAGATGGTGCTACAACTTGACGTGGTGTAAAATAGTTGAATGTTGGGTTCATTAGCGCAAAAGGATTTGTTGTAGCATTACACCACTAGGATTTTTTGACATGCCTTGGTAACCAAGATTTTGACTATTTGATTGTTGACTAGGAGGAGCACTTTGAAGTGTGATACATGGACCTAGGTTGGGAGGTGCCATTTGTGTGAGGTAATAGCATGACTATTTTGATTTTCATTAACACCTTGGGATATTGTGTTGGTTGACTATTTGTGGATTACAAGGGGTTGAATGTGCTCACTTGACTTGTTGTTTCCATGGTATTAGTGGTACTTTTCATTGTAGATATAAGATTGGCAGTCATGCTATATTGTGACATTTTTGAGGATACATTGGCACTTGTGTTAACACTTGTTGTCATTGGATTAATAGAAAATAGAGGGTTGTTTTATTGGTTTCCAAATTTCATTATGGAGACCGTTACATGTGTAGCATTATAATACACACTGATAGAGGGCATGCTTGAAGATATATTAAAATACATAGTTGCAAGAGCATCCCCAATTAACTCAGTGCAAGGCAGGGAGAATCCCAAAGGAGATGTCTAAGCCCCCAGCTAATAACCACAAAATAGAATATAAATAAAACATAGAGATTCAGATCCACACCAATGTAAATTCCCATAATAGAATCATAAGATTTTCATTCAACATGCCCGGTTGTAAGGCCTTCCGAGTTATAGAAAATACAAGCAATTACAATAGTAATTCTGCAAGACCTTGCTAGATCCAACTCCTAGCTAGCCCAGATCCACACTCTGGTAGAAAATCCAAGAAGAATCTACACTTATGTTTGCAAGAAACCAAGAAAACTTCTTGTCTTCCAAGCCCACACTTAGCTACTAGCTCTACTCAAATTCACTCCACTCGGCTACTCCATGTTGAATCTAAAGACTCCACAAGACCCTCTACTTATACCCAACTAAGCTAAAAGATGGCCTTATAAATTACAAATTAAATAAACCCTTACATTAAATACATATTCAAGCCACAAGTTGACCTGCAATAGATATTAATAAAATTCCTATGTCAGCTTACAAAACCCATTAAATGCATGTAGGATAAATATACAACACCCAAATAGGTCCACACACATCCCCATGGTCGATCCACATCATGATCACATGCTACACATATTAAATACATCAAGTTAGCCGATCAAATCCATAAGAACACCAGTTGGCAAACCAAACTGCTGAGTGTCAGCAAAATTGTTGAGTGCCATCAACCAAGACATGCCGAGCAAGACAAGCATCACTAAGAAAGCATGATGAATGAGCTCCACAAGCATCACCGAGTAGGTACAACTGAGCACCAAAGTTTTCCAAGTTCTTCAATGACCGAGCCTCCCTTCAAAGAATGAGCAATACTTTACCAACATGATCAAAGCATGCCAACATGCAGGATTTCCAACTACCCAAGGATGCTCCTGCATCAAACACCTCAGGTGTGAAAATATGCTCTTAAAGACTGGAAGAACATATTATAGGATCCAACATATAAACCCTAAATTGGTTCTTCACATACATGTCCTCCAAGTCATCAACACTCTTACCCTAGATCCACTTCTGCTTTCTGTTCCTTCTCAATTCTTTCCTTGACAATCGACATGTCTGTTCTCCATACTAATCTCAAACCCTTTCAGAATCCTTCAAATCAACTTGGCTTCCAAACCTCACGTTCCTCCTACCTAGTTATTCATTCTGCAAAGGCATCAATGCAAGATTCCTGCCATCCTTCTCAACAGAAAACATATTCTTGACACAATCATGCACAACCCTACAATCATACTGCCAAGGTCTACCAAGAAATATGTGATAACTACTCATGTCCACAATATCACACAACACTTGATCCTTATACTGGCCAATCTGAAAGTCAAAAAGACATTTCTCCCTCACTTCCAAAGCATGTACATCTTGCAACCAACCGATCCTATAAGGACAAGGATGTCTCACTCTTTTCAAACCAAGTTTATGAACCACTCCTCGGCTACAAGTTTATCAGTACTACCACCATCCATAATCACATTGCAGATTTTACCAACAGACTTATGAATAGTCCTGAACAAATTACTCCTTTGACAAGGTTCATGTACTTTCTTACCAAACACTACTCATCAAGCCGACAAACTATCTCCTCCTTATTCATGTTCATTCACCAAGTCTTCAGCCTCATTCACCACAACAACCCTTAGGTCACAAATCTTCTGGGAACGTTCAAAAGCTCTATGCCCATCTTCACCACAATGAAAACAATTACCCTTAAAGGTAACCTCACATGTCCTCTTCATTGAATCTATAGGTTTTGGTTCATCTTTAGTAGTCATCTTATCCTTGGCCGAGTGATCTTGTTTCTCCTTACCTCAGGATCCACCTTGATGTTTTATTTTCAACTTATATTCTACCTTCAAAGCATATTGATAAGCATCCTCAATCGTATCAATCTTCAACATAGCAATCTCATCCTGAATATTGAATCTCAAACCATTAATATACTGAGCTACCTTTTTTTTGGAAAGTTCTCTATGCCCAAACTGAATAATCAACTTAAAGAACTCCTCGATATAATCTTTCACAGATAAATCCTTTTGTTTCAGATTCTGAAACCTTTTAAACAACTCAAGCTCATAGTCAATAGGTATGAACTTAGCCTTTAACTTAGTCACCATCGATCTCCATCTAGTGATTTTCAGTTCACCTTCTTCTTCTCTATATCACTGCAATTCTTTCCACCAAAGAGCATCATGTCCTTTCAGCTTAGTCTATGCCAATCTTACTCTAAGTGGATCATCAATATCCTTTAGCTAAAAGTAGTCTTCCAATTCACCAATCCAATCAATTAGGTCTTCATTATTAAAAGAAACTAAGAAATTAGCAACATCCATCTTATGCTTCAACTTCAGCCAAGCGCCAGATCAATCCAACCAGCCAGTTCTGTCAGTTCTATTCTCTCCACTAGATCCAACAGCTTCAAAGTCTTCAGCAACTTCCTCATAATCATCATTTGTTCTAGGACCTCTATGTAATACAACATTTTTGATACCTTCTAGGATTTCATTTTTCATTGCCACCATCTCATATCTAAATCTTTCTATTACCCTCTCTTCCACCTCCTCAAAAAGATCTGCAATCACCCTAGGGTCCAATCTTCTCAGAGGCATCCTTCAAGATCTTCACAAACCCTCTGCAACAAATCACCAACTTTCCAACCCAAGATCATGATACAAACTACCTCAGCCTCGATGATCTATCCACACACTCAGGATCTTCAAGCTCTGATAACACCTAACATAGTGTAAGGCAAAGAGAATCCCCAAAGGAGATGTCCAAGCCCTAGCTAATAACACAAAAATGGAATATAAACAAAACATAGAGATTTATATCTACAACAATGCAAATTGCCATAATAAAATCATAATATTTTCATTCAACATGCTCGGTTGTAAGGCCTTTCAGGTTACAACCAAATAAAAGCAATTACAATAGTAATTCTACAAGACCTCGCTAGATCCAACTCCTAGCTATCCCAGATCCACACTCTGGTAGAAACTCTAAGAAGAATCTAAACTTGTGCTCGCAAGAAACCAAGCAACCTTATTGTCTTCCAAGCCCACACTTAGCTACTATCTCTACTCAAATTCACTCTTCTACTACTCCATGCTGAATCTCAAGACTCCACAAGACCCTCTACTTATACCCAACTAAGCCACAAGTCAACCCATTAAATTAAAAATTAAATAAACCCTTACATTAAATGCATATTCAAGCCACAAGACGACCTACAACAAATATTAAAAAAATGCCTAAGTCGGCTTACAACACCCATTAAATGCACATAGGATAAAGATACAAGACCCAAATAGGTCCACACGCATCCCCATGATCTCCACATCATGATCACATACTACACATTAAATGCATCAAGTTGGCCGATCAAATCCACAAGAACACCAGCCGACAAGCCAAATTGTCGGGTGCCAGCAACCACAACATGCCAAGCAAGCCAGGCATCGCCGAGCAAGCACGATGACCAAAATCCACAGGTATCATCAAGTAGGTACAACCAAGCACAAGATTTTTCTGAGTTCTTCAGCGATCGATCCTCCCTTTAGCTACCGAGCAACACTTTACCAACAAGATCAAAGCACACCAACATGTAGGATTGCCAACTACCCCTGGATGCTCCTACATAACCAATTGATTGTGTTTGAGTTTTTGTTCCTTGCTTTACAATATTGATAATGTCAAATGCTATGGGTAATTTTAATTTTTTTTGTGCAAGAAAGTAAAAATATTAACAGGGATCGACAAATAATAACATATCCATGATGGCCATAATGCTAGGGTCTTATAGTTCATGTTCAATTTCTTCTTGGGTACATTATGCTTGAATGTTCTCAACTAAAAAATCATCTCCCAAAGGAGGTAAAGGTGGTAGTGCCAATAAAGTTGTTCTTCCCCTATAGGAACGTCTTGAGGTTCCTGATGTGTTAAAGTCCATGGATGAAAAATTCTATGTTGCTAGTTGGATTAAAGTTAGGATCATTATTGGGATCCGTTTGAAGTTTGTTCTTTTGAGATTGTGTCATTGGCATATGCAAGTGCAAGAATGATTCTAAGGAATCTAATCTATGAATATGACTAAAGTGAATGCATATATAAATATATATATATAATTATTCTATGACTGGGTAAGATGCAAATTTTTTTTTTTTTTTGCGAATGAAACTAAAAATGATGATTATTACGATTAGGTAAGATGCTGATTTTTTTTTCAGAATTTTTTATTTTTGGGAATGAGACTAAGGTAAATGCAATATGCATAAAGATAAATGATGATTATAACGACTAGGTATGACACTAATTTTTTTGGAACTCTTTTTATTGTTGGGAATGAGACTAAGGTAAATGCAATATGGAAAAAGGTAAATGGAGTAAAATAATGAGTAAGGTATGAACAAGTAGACCCTAAGGGAAAATTTATGGGAAATTTTGAGAATAAAACATTAGGAGACAACTTAAGTAATTGAAATAATTTCCTTGCCCTCCAAGTTGTGACAAAAGTGACAAGTTGACAAAGTGTCAGTTATGAGAAAAAGGATAATCAGATTTAAGGAGGCCAAAAGTATTCCAACAATCACTATGGAAGGATCCAAAATGTGTACTCTCTAATTTCCAAAAGATGACCCTAAAGGTAAAATGTCCAACCCCTAGGGGATGCAATACCTATTTTTTTGTGATTTTTTGAGATTTTTGGAATATTCAACGTAATTTTAAAATGTATTCAAAAAGGAAATCCTAAAGGTGTGCAAATTGAAAAATAAAAATTATGAAGACAAGGGCAACTTATGGATGCAAAAATTATGACCTAAGGATAAGGAACAATGTAAGGTGTGAGCTTAAAGTGAAAAAACTAAAGGATTTATACAAACTAAAGAATACCAACTACTATGTGTTTGATCTGAATAGGTCTCAGGAATATGTCTAGTGACCCTAATTTTGTCTGATTGCAAGGTTCTGAACAAGGTATGTCAAACAATTGCCTCACAAGAATATAGTAGATGTGTTCCAAGATTTGGCAGATGCATTGCAGGGATATAACAATTGTGGTGTTTTATAGGTGAATGTGTTCTAGAATAATGTAATTGCATCAAAAGCATTGGAAATGAATCCCATTAGTTATGTGCTAAGAAGATAAATCAGTGAGAGATTGTGATGTTTGACAAACGATTGTATAGAATAATGTATCAATTGCATCGAAAGGTCTTCTAAATAGTCAAAATAATTCTGGCACTAAGTATGCAAATTAGAAAATAGTTGCATAGCAGGAATATAAGATGTGCATCAGAAAGTAGAAATTGCATACTAGAATATGTCAAATGCATATCCGAATGTAGCAATTGCATGACAAGATGTCTCACTTGCATTTTTCTATCTCTAAAGGTTTGATTATCAATCAATTTCAAAAACATGAAGAACACACACATAATAAAATATGGTAGTTGAAAGACTTAGTACTATTTTCCTTTGTATATATTCAAGGAATTTTTCAAGCCCCAAGACTTCCACTAGTCTAATAAAAAATGAAAACATTTGAAGACAATCTTAGCCTAAGGACAAAGCTTCATTGCAATATCTCAACCAACAACTTGGAATCTTAGTCAACTCAAACAGTCTTGTCACACCCTAGGGTGCTCCTATTTTTTTCCCTTTTTCCAGAGTATGATCAAAGAATATTTCTCTTCAATTGAGCCAACCTACTGGGAGCCTTATGGTGAGTATCTTGGTAGAATATTCTTCCCTCCCCTTGCACTGAAAATATTGCAATGTTCAAAAAAAACGTGTGGCCTCTAAAATAAGGTGTTTACTAAGATTAGGGGTGCTCAACCTAATGAGATTCAAGGATGATACACCTAAGTTTTAATCAACCACATTAGGTCTTTAAGAATGTTCACCTGTCATGGACTATCACTAACACACCAAGCTCTTGATAGCTCGAGTATATGGTTAGGGTTTTTCCAGAGTCCTATTTATTTAGTGGCTTGAGGGATTGCCTCTTTGAGGTCATTTCTTGAGGTAATAAAATCCCCAAGTAGGCCTCTCTACTAAAAATAACAAATGGATCTCTAACCATAGATTGTGCAAGTGTGCCAAACACACCAGATAGATTGATCAATTTTAAACCCAAATCAAAATGTGATGTAATCTACTTATACACTAAAAAGGAAAAGAAAGGTTAATTTTAATGATAAAATGAAGTGTGATCTATTCTAACACAAAAATATATTTTTTTCTACACCACACGTTGAAGATCCAAAATTAGTAACAAAAAACCTTAACTAGAAAACATCTAAATAAGGGAACCAAAATTAATATCCAAATTGTATTTCACTCGATAACATATTAAAATATTATGATACCTCATCAAAGGGTTTTATTATAAAATTTTGGAAATATATACTTCAAATTTCACTATCTTGTTGGTTCCCTTATGTTCTTTCTTCCTCCTGTATTCGACCATGCATTTTATGATGACTTTCTTTGATTTCACCACTTTAACCATTGATCCTTCTCTTACCAGGTGAACACATGATTTAATCGGTGATTGAAAGTTTATAAATAGAAAATGCAGCATTTAGTTGTGCGATTTCATCAGAGAATATCACAATCAGGTCATTTTAGTGAGCGGCTATGTCGAATAACGCGTCTAAATAAAAGACAAAATAGAGTAGATTGTTAACCCAAAATGAATATGTATGTGAAACAAATGATTATGACTCACAAATATTCAATTGCATCATTACATAATCAGTTGTGTTAAAATAATCTGGGCTTGCAAAAAAAAAAAAAATCAAAAAATAAAAGTGTTTCACGTTGGTTCACTAGAATGTATAGGCTATAAAATTTTCAAATTTGTATCCTGCAACAAGAAATGTTAGGATCTAACCACAAAAGACCCAATTCTATTGCAAATCCTACATCTATCCAAGAGAGATCAAATAATTAATCATGCACAAGCTATAATGAATCAAATAAATAAAACTAATTGCACAAATAAAGAGAATATAGATCGCTCTGCAACTAGGGCTCGAATTTAAGACAACATGCTATACAACGAGAGATGCCAAGTTGGGTAAGCCTTCAATGGAATCTACCTCACCTAGGGGAGGGGAAAACATTAAATCCTTGTCCATTAATGAGGGTGGAGATATAGGCCCTAAAAAATCCCTCCACAACATCATTATCAACCCACAAAAAGTCAACAAGTGCTCTGCAGCAGAGGAGAAGAACACCCCGAACTTCACAAATGATGGAGAAGGAAAACCCCAACCGAAGCCGAATTCATTTAATCATGCCATCCAGAATGAGAGGATATTTCCAGAGGGAGCTTGATTCATCTCTTCCATTTCTGAAGGAGAAACAAAACCCGCAGAAACACCCACAGGAACTGGAGGTAAGGTTTCGCCGACCCCCAAACTTGTCATTAAACCTAACCCGCAAATGGATTCTACGATAAAACTGGAGAAATATAGACTTAGAGAGATTGATATATTTTTTTTTGTTGTTAATGTATCTAGGCTTCCTTCTAGAGCATTCCTCAACGACTAGTTTTAGCGGGTGTGGAGTCATAAATTAGGATTGCATTTTCTTACTGCAGAATGATTCAAAAGGGTTTGTTTCTGTTATTTTTTTGTGACCCTAAATCTCAAAAGTCTATGGTGGATAAACAATATTGGAATGTTGGCCCCTGCAAATTTAGAGCCATCCTATGGTCCCTAGAGGCCTCGCATAATGAGGTCCTTGCCCTCTCCATCCCTAGATGGGTGGTTATAGGTAACTTACCCCCGTTTCTTCTTAACCTTATTCTGCAGGATCTTGACCAGGTTGGAAAAGTTCTGAGAATTGATCAGTCTAATACCCTTATCCCCCACACCAATGTTTGTGTTCTTATCTCACTCAAGCCTGGTGTTGATTTTTTGAATTCCCTGCATTTTTACCTAGGTGGATCTCCTATTGTTTGCCCCATCACTTTTTTGAGAGGGATTAACAGTTGTTACCTCTGCAGAAAAGAGGGCCATAAGAAACATGAATGCCCCATTTTAGCTAAACGGTTACCACCTCTCAAATTTTCACCCACTGGCCCTAGTCCCTCCTCAGCCCCCGATGTGAAGAACCCTATTTATTCCACTAGCCCTTCACTACATTCAATCTTGGCTAAGCCCCCAGACCCTAGTTTAGCCCTTGACCCTGCCCCGACCCAAGATACTTATACCCTAGATTGGAGGAAAGAAGTTGTGGCTCTTGCCGAGACCTTGGATAAACTTAAAGGATAATTTGACAATCAGCCTCCCCCACTAGATGTAACCCTAGAAGTTCCTGATGCTCTCCATTCCCTCCCAAATTCCAAAGATCTAGACTTTGGTCTGAGACCCAAGGAGTCTCCCACCTTGAAACACAAAAATCTTAATTCATAGCAGATTACACTAGAAAGGATTCAATTGAAGGTTGACAAGATCAGAGTCATCCCTAAACCCAGGTACAAGACCTACTATGTTCACCCTCCTGGTTATGAATATTCCTTATGATCTACCTCCACCACTCAGTATGCCTGTAGATAAGGATGATATCCCTCACACTTACTGTGGCCCTCCTGCAGTGGATCTCCCTACTCTAGCTAATGTTAGAGAAGATACCAACTTGACATCATAGAATGGGGAGGCTGACAAGCTAAATGGCTATTCAGTTATGGTGATTCTCGCACCCCCCTACTTTCTCCCCCACCCAACATTAGGAGGATTGACTCCTGGAGGAAGGTAGTGTCAAAGCTACCATCTGTATATATAGAGATGTCGAGGGTAGAAGTAGACCAGAAGGAGGAGCTGGGCCTGGAGGAGGGAGAGATAGTGGATGGCCATGGGAAGTATCCCCAAGAAGAGAACATGGCCTCCATGTTTACCTCAGGTAACCAAGATAAGCACAAGAAATCCAAGAAAACTTTGAAAGTTTCAGCACCAGATGAGATAGAGGGGATTAATATCAAAAGGAAAAGGGGATGACCCCCCAATACCTCTGGCAACCCAAAACCATACAAATCATAGAAGATAGACATGCCCCATTGTTTTAGGAGCTTTAAGGTTCCGATAGGTCCTAGAAAATGAATTCCCCATGGTAGTAAATTGTGCCTCATGGAATGTTAGAGGACTGGAGTCCTCTGATAGAAAATATGTAGTTAAGAGATTTCTGCAACTCAATAAGGAAATTGACATCCTTATGATTTAGGAGGTTAAAACAATAGGGTTCTCCCTTGAGATTTCCATGAAATGTATTTGGAAGGATGCTGAGGCATTCTCCACCAGGTACTAGAAGGGTAAGGGAGGTACATCTATCCTAATAGGTCCAAGATGGAAGAAAGCAATTAAGGAGTGGGGATTCTCTCCCTGTAATAGAGCAGTTTGAACTAATTTTAAAGAAGGGGATTTTACTTTTGGGGTGTGCTCCATCTATGCCCCTAATGAGCACAATGCCAGAATTGAGTTATATAAATGGCTATTCGAGCTAGACAACATTCCTTGGATTATTGATGGGGACTTCAACATGATAGAGAGGGCCCAAGACAAAATAGGAGGACTTAGATTTGAATGGAAGGGTAATGAAATGATCTTCTGTAATAGGATGGTTCCTAATCTGAACCTCTTTGACCCATTGGCTAGGAAGAAAAGTGATTCTAAAGGTATTTGGTTCACATGGTCCAACTTCCAAAAAGGAGAGAATAGGATATACTCTAGGTTGGACAAAATATACATGAACAAATAGCTCTTCAGCTGCCCCCCATTCCTTAGGACAACTGTTTCAAGGTCTACCCATTCACCCTTTCAGATCACCATCCCATTCTCTCCTGTATACACCTAATCACAAACAAGGAATCATCTAAGGGTAGGAAGGAGGGATTTGGACTCAACTCCTCTCTAGTTGAGGATCCAGATGTGAAGGCTACAATCAAAATCATTGCCTAGTTTAATGAAGTAGTTTCTGACCATGACTCTGAGATAGGTAGATGGAATCAGACCACCAAATACTGGCAAACAATGCTAAAGGTGGTGGGCAAGAAGAAAGCTAAAGATGGGAGGAGGAGAGAATTTAATTTAGTAGAAGCTCTCCAAGAGGCAGAACACCAGATTCAAGATAACTCCCATGACCTCACCCTCTTGGACAAAGTTATGCACACCCGTGATGCCCTCAGAAATCTGCAATTGATCAAAACCAGGGGAGCTAGGATCTGAGCCAGAACCAACTGGATTAACCTGGGAGATAGAGGTTCAAAATATTTCTTCCATACACTCAAGAAGAAAGAGGTAAGGGATATAATATCTTGTATTAGAGAACATGGAGTTGACATTATTGATCAAGGAGATATTACCAATACTTTCTCTATGTTTTACAATAAACTATTCAGCTCAGAAGATGATGATGCCATGGAAGTGGCTAGGCAAAAAATTAGAGGTATCATCCCTCAGAAGATCTCAGAGGAAGATGAAAGAGAGATAGGGAGAGAGCTCTCTGTAAAGGAAATCAGAGAAGCCATACAGAGCATGGCCAATGATAAGGCCCCTGGCCCTGATGGGATAATAGTATAATTCTATAAGAGCAATGTGGAATGGATTAGCCAAAGCCTACTCTTAACCTTTAGGGAAGCTATTTAGGTGAGATCACTAGGCCCCACTATCAATGTCAGGCTTATTAAGATGATTCCAAAGGAAGGTGATAGGATCCTTATCAAGAATTGGAGGCCCATTACCTTACTTAATGTTGGCTACAAGATTCTGGCCAAAGCTCTCTCTCTAAGACTGGTTAACATTCTCCCCAAAGTGGTCAAAAAACCCAAACTGGGTTTTTCAAAGGAAGATACATATTAGAGAACCTAATAAATTGCTGGGAAGCACTAGACTGGGCCAAAGCCTCTGGCCAAAACTACTCAATGCTACTCATTGACTATGAGAAAGCATACGAGAGGATTGAATGGAAGTTCATCCTTTGTATGCTAGTAAGCCTAGGTTTCCCAACCTCCTTCCACAATATGGTGAGCACACTTTTGAATGGTGCTATGGAAACAATGGAGATCAACAGAGTCAGATCCAATGCCTTCGAGCTGTCCATATCCATATGTATAGTCAGAAAATGGAAGCACTTCCATGGTAGACTAGTTTATCCTTCTGAGTAAGTGGTTTGGGGTCATATCAAGCACCTTGAATGGGTTCTTGATCTAGAATTGGCTTTCCCCCTGTTCTGTCCCACTTTCCACTTCTTTCCAACCTGATTTTTGCATCTTAGATTGCAGATCTGAGATCTTTGACCTCAAGGTCATGATCGACCTTTTGGGTCTATGTTGACCTCGACCCTAACCTATTTCAAGGTTGACCTTGACCCTAACCTAGGTCAAGGTTGACCTCAACCTTGACCCAGGGTTCAAACTTCAGGGTCTTGCAGTTTTTGGATGTCGGTCTTTACAAAACATTTTTTCCCGCTTTCGGGTCGGCTATTTTGGGTTCCGAAGCATCGATTCCTAAATTATATTTAACATAGGTCCTCTCCTAGGGGTAAAGGATTTAATGGGAATTTAATTCTCCTATGTTAGCCTCCTTATAAGATTGTGCCCTAGTTTCATATAAAAGGGAGCTTTCTCCTCTCATTTTCTCTAAGTCTTCTAAGCATCATTAAGCAATTGAGGAGAATTATCAAGTGAAGTCCAAGCAAGCTAAGGAGAAATATTTTAAGAAAGCATTCATCCATTCTCAAGCATTCAAGCATCCATTTTCATGAAGGAGATCCATTGGAGGTCATTGGAGGATTCAAGCTACATAGTGCCCTTTTGGTGATCTCTTCATCCACCTTCTTCCAAGCCTCTTTCAAAATCAAGAACCCATTCAAGACTTGGTGTTGGAGATCTACAAACAAGAGATTGAAGACATCCTACCTTTCTACATTCCACATTTTGAGGCATACTTGTGGATTCAAGGATTCGAATCTGCCACAAGGACTTTTTCAAGCAAGGTGAATTTATGCATTTACTTTGTCCATTTTTGCAATTTCAATTACATATATTTGAGGTTAATTCCTAAATCGGGGTTTGACCAAGGAAAAAACCTCCCCCACAACAAAAAATCTCCTTTTTCTTGTAGGTACAGGTTCAGAATAGTGGATTTGAGACCAGATCTACATACCCTTTTTAGCTTTCTTTTGGATGGCGCAAACAGATTTTTTGTCAGACCTGTCTAGGTCAGGGTCGACATTATTGGGTCAGGGTTGACATTTGTGGGTCAAGGTTGACCTTTTTCATAAGACAACATCAAAATAGAAAATGATTTCTGGTTTTTTTTTGTCTCTGTGTTTCCTTTCCGGATCATACTTCAGTTTTTCCAGAAACAATGCAGAGACCCCAGAAAATAGCATTCTTTGATCTGCAATATTTCAAGGTTAGTGCATTTCTCCTATTTCTTCAATTACTATCATATATCATTTCTACACATATAATTAACATAATTTAAGATATCCTTCTTGTTATTCTCCTTTCCAAATAGTTGATTCATTT